>JAJLXV010000209.1:0-24481 GCA_030571435.1 Myxozyma mucilagina | reverse complement strand
GTAACGGTTTTAAGATATTTGAAAATATTACATAAGCTTCCATAAATTTACCCTAGTTTAACTGACGTAAATTAACAAAAGTTAATCATAAAAGAAACAAACCAACAAAAAAGAAATATAAAACTAGACCAAAATTAGTACAAACACAAATGACCAAATCCATTAACAAACACTAACCAGACACTGTAAAAACATTATCCAGAAATAAAAAAAGCAAACACTAAACTGGAACGCACACCATTAAACGACTTATCAAAACAAATTCACAAATAAAAGTAGTATACACTAATAAACAATGAAAAATTTATAAAAATATGAAACTAAACGAACAGAAAAAAAGAAAAAAAGAAAATGCAAAAACTTTGTAACCACAGCCGCCCTAAAATGAACCCGTACAAAACCATAGAAAAAAGATCAATCCGTCTTCAGTAAAAATTCTCCAAAAATACAACTAGTTGATACACGACTAAATATAATAATACATCGTACAGCATCGAGTGAGCTCTTCATCAGATGGATCCTTCTATCAGCTAACATTGGTAAGTTTTGTACGCTTTAATGGCGGCTGTTTCTCTAATTTTGGACTTAAATTATGATCACCATCTTCCTCCTCTTTAATAGACACTCCTTCAGAGCCATTGTTTGTACCATTGACATTGCCATTTAGCATTGATCCTGGTAATAAATGCGCAGTCGAGTTGACACTAGAACTGCTAGCACCTTGATTCATGTCGCGGCGTCGTTTGTTAACCACACTGCGAGGACTCAGTAAGTCTGTATGTTGCGTAGGAGACGGTGAATTTAGCATCATAGGTGAATCAGTGCTATTTTGGCCTAATATTTTTCCAGACTCTGAATTGCTGTCTCCTATTAAAGACATACCATGATCGTCTCCATTTCGCATTTTCATATCTCCAGTGTCGCTCTCCAAAAGATTGTTGTCGTCTTTATTTTCCAAATCACGCTTCAGATCACTACCATTATCAATGAATCCTTTCATATCTTGAACAAAGCCATGATGCATACGTTGCTGCAATGGCGACTGGCCCTGTAATGATTGTTGTTTTTGCATAAGCTCCTGCTGTCGCTGATTCTGCAGCTGTATCTGGGCATTTTGAAACTGCTGTTGCTGCTTCATTTGCATTTGATGAGCTTGCAATTTTTGAAGCTCCGGACTTGACATATTTCCTTGAAGATGAGGTTGTTGAGACATTTGCGCTTGCTGTGCTTGTTGCTGTTGGGACTGAGAATGCTGTAAATGTTGCAACGAACTTTCGCGCTGAGCATTGATTTGATTAACGAAAGACATGAATGATTGTAGGGGCCCGGAGTTGTTGCTAGGTGATAAGTAATAAGGGACTAAATCTCTCATCTGTGCCATGACTTGTGTAATCTGTAGAAACCGTGTCAACGCATCCGTTATACCAAAGCCATTCACCTGTGACTTGTTTAAACCCGTAATGGCAGCATCTTGTGATGAGGAAGGCGATGACTGTGCGGGACCTTGCTTTCCAGCGCGAACCGCACCAAGAGCAAGACTCCGTGGAATATACTCAGTGTACTCCTGTGAATGATATTCGAAGCTGTCTATTTTCAGTATAGAGTTCATAAAGACACGAAGATATCCATTCGACACAACATGTGATCCATTCAGAAACCAATAGATCATCGTCGCACGAGTACACTCGATAACGTGAGCGTCATGTCCTAGATTCAATTCATGATAGCTCTCAGGTATAATTTGAACACGTCGAACACCATCTTGTAATAGAGTATGAAAGTACCGAGGAAGAGCTAAATTTGGAACTTCATAATGCTTTGGCGCTTTATCGCTCGCATTGATTACGGTATACTTCATTCCACCAAGTTCGCCAAAGTACTCATAAACAACTTTTTTCCAATGCTCTAAATCTTTTCTTTGCTCGGTGCCCTGATTGAGACTTTCACAGAACAAGAACAATCGCAAGATACCACTACGACTAGAGAAAACGATTAGTTGAATTATTTTAAAGATAAGTTTGATCTTACCCTCTCGCGTTGACACCTTGCATGCCGTTCATATTCATTCCTCCGGCTAATGCTAATTGGTACTGCTGCTGAGCTTGCTGAGCGGCTTGCTGAGCGACTTGTTGCTGCAAAAGCTGTTGTTGTTGAGACAAAGGCAATGGTACAGGGTTTGCAGGGAATTGACCTGGTGGCTGTCCAGCTTGGCTAGCTCCAGATCCAGCAAGAGCATGAGCAACCAGTTGAGGTGTACCACTCCCCGCCGAGTGATGTTGAGCATTTGGAGCTTGTTGTAGTAAATGCTGCGGCGGAGCTTGATGCGATTGTTGTGGTTGCTGCTGTGTATGTGGTTGTTGTACTGGTTGAGGGGGAAGAGCTTGCCCATGTTGCAAATTTTGCTGTTGTAACATCAATTGCTGTTGCAATTGCATCTGTTGCTGTTGTTGCTGCTTAGCAAACGCTTGATGTAACTGCTGTTGCAATATGTGTTGTGGCACATTCTGGTTTCCCACAGCATTTGCATTGGGGATTTGATATGCCTGTGGCATATGTTGACCTTGAATGTTGCCCGAAACGTTTATTGCGCCAGCCTGTAACTGTTGTGGTACAGCTATGTGAGCGCCATTTGCCTGCTGAGCTGCACCGTTCATCATCTGCCTGCGCATCATCTGTTGATATTGAAAGATTTGTGGTTGAGTTACATTCTGCCCTCCTTGCTGCTGCTGTTGTTGAGGCTGTTGCTGCTGTTGAGGCTGTTGCTGCTGTTGAGGCTGTTGCTGCTGCTGTTGTTGTTGTTGTTGCTGTTGTTGTTGCTGCTGCTGCTGTTGCTGTTGCCGTTGCTGAAGCAGAAATTGCTGCTGCTGTTGCTGAGAATTTGGCAAGTCATGCTGCTGCTGTTGCTGCAATCGAGGCTGCAGTTGACCTTGTTGAGGTAGATACATCAATTGTTGTGGTTGGGACATCAGAGTCGGGTCTTGGAATGGAATTCCTTTGCCTTGAGCTGCTAATGCGTTTATATTTTGGCTGGATATTTGTGAGGTCGACACGTGCGGTAATTGCGGTGAAACCATGTATTAGCTATTGTAAGTAACGCACCGTTACAGAGTCTGTGGGAAAGCCTGCAGAAAGCCTTTAAGATATAGAAATTCCATAAATCGATATTTGCTAAAGTGGCTATAGTCAGATCAATAGTTAGCGCGTCGTCAACTTCAGCAATGAGCATGCTTTGAGATGAAAAGTGGCGAAATTGAAGAAAGTGCTCTTGCTAACCAAAAAAAAGTTTTAATTCTCATTTACTGATAGCATTTCTTGATCAACAATGGGTCTCAATGATACTATCCGCAGATGCTATCATGAGAACTGTGTGCACATACGCATCTTCACGTTCCTCCAGCCCCACAACTTTTTTTAAATTGCTCTCCAAACATAAATAATTAAGAAACCAGCACTCATACCTTCGGCAGAATATAAACAGCTTCCCTCGCGACAACTTTCTCGTCGGTTGCGCGCGGGATCGAATTGGTAGGGTCCACGCTGAGAGCACCTCGGTGAATGCGGCCCGAACTCGGATTTTGCAAACCAAAATATCAGCACAATTGTGCACCCCCGATTCGGCCCTAGACTAACGCTAACGGCTAAAAAAAAGACGCTGCCAACAGCAAGAGCCAAGCCCGAAAATTGACAAGAATCGTCGCTAGTCGACGCACTGAACAGATGGTGGAGGGGGATTTCCGCACTGAAAAGAAAGCACGCGATGAGGGCGTTTGGGGGGCGGGAAGAACTGCGGCGAAGCGCGACAATGGCTAGGGCGCGGCAAATCGCTGGTTACCCTGCTTGATTCTCCTAAGTCGGTGTCTCTACACGCGTGCTTCTATTTCTTCTATTGTAGGTTACAATTAGTCGTAAAGCATAACTAGATCTTAATTGCATGGTGTATTTATCTCAGACAGCTCGGTTTTAGTACTAATCTCCTCGATCTTTTCAGCTTTAGCACACTTACTCGTAAAGCGATACAAGTCCCTTATCGCAGATAGACGTCAAATTAGGGCTGCGAACCGAGGGGCTCGTGTGAGGGCTGTGGACATTAGGGCTTGCACGTGCCGCGCCGGCCGTATAAAACCAACCTTCCGCGCGGGCTTTCTCATTTTCTTTTTTTTCTTTTCCTCATCATCAGGTCAGTAGCCCTTTTTGCACCATTACTTGTTGGTGACGTTTCAAATAGTACAGTTTACTAACTTTTTCTATAGTAGAGGTTATACTACATGTATAATTTCAACAGCGGAGCCGCATTCTAAATGCACAGTTGAGGGTTGCACTTGTTCTCTATAGGTTGTCCTCCGTTCCCTGCTCCCTTGATTAATGGAATTTACTTATTTGGTCTTTTCGGTGTGACTTCGTCCACGTTCTTCTTTATTGAAGTGATTGTGGGGAGGCGAAAGATTGAAACGACATCTTTTTGGTTGGATTGATTTTAATTAGAATCTACGCGTAGACTTATTGTTATGATAATAGAATATTCTGAAATATTATACAATTGTAAACTATTGTTTTAAAGGATTAATGATAATTATACATGTGCGCATTAATACCAGCGCTAAAGTAAAATGATAATGAAGAGTAGGGTGGTGTTACTGATGCCTACAGTCCCTAATGCGTGGCCCGTTGCTTAGTTTTCTCAAAGATAGTCTTGATCATCTCGTTGCCGAGCTTTGTAGCATCCGCAAACCGTGGCGAGAAGTACTGCTGTGTTTGCTCAAACCGCTTCTGATAAAGATCAAAACTCTTGAACGTAATGATTTCACTCCATGCCTATAAAGACTTGTTAGCTTACTGTTATAATTTCCAGCACATTGTTAGTGCAACTTACACGAGCAGCAAGAGTAAACTCCAAATCATCGGCTCTGAAGGTATTGTTTTGTAGTGCTACGTCAATGCAATCATCAAGAAGTCCCGGAGTTTGGAATAAATACTCGGTGACACCCAACCAGATTCTGAACAGTGGTGTACTGCAAATCATATGATCATACGGTACAATTCCAAGTTTCCACCAACAGTCCACCATAGCCAATAAACTCAAGTGTGAGTTAGGTGTACGTGCCTCGGGCGGAACATTCGACAGGGAAAATTTGTCGAGAATATCGTCGGATAAAAGCAACTCATGAGTGTCGGGCAAGCCACCGAAAACAAAATCCCGAGCAGCGTATACTCGTTTTCTAAACTCATCCTCCTTATGCTCAAGCATCAGAGTAAATAACTCGGTAACTGATTTTGCGTATTGCAAAATTTGGTTGTGAGCAGCAGGGTTGAGAATTGCAAGACCTGCGTAGACGTGCCATTTGTTGCAAAAGATTCGAAGTGAGATGTTGATTTTAACATTCTCGATGCCTCCAACGTAACGGGGAACTTCCCAAGGAAATTGGTTATTGGCCATCCAGGCAACGCCCATACTCATAAACGCGGCATGTGTAGCGGCTTGTGTATCTGCGGTAATCTTATCGTGCTCGGCGGCAGAGAGATAAACAAACTGTGAGTTAAAGCAAGTTAAAATCGACTTTACAAGCTCAAGGGACTCGTCTCTTGCACGGTGTTGGATTAGGACCTAAACCCGAGTTAGCAGGTGAAGACTTTGAATTAATCATAGCAATAAACATACTAAAGGTTGGCCGCGAGTGTCAACATTGGGACCATGAAGAGAATGGCACGAGACTATTTCCACATCCGCGGGGAGATGAGCTTCAAAAGCAGCAATTTCCGGTGCCTTGCAGGATGTTTGGCCGCCAACAATAGCACCAAGCTTAGTAGCTAAAGACATTGTTAGCAAATATCAAAAGAGATAACATGAGATTACATACATGGACCGTAGGCAGCCACGATCTTGTCAATATTCTCGGCTTCGACTGAGTAGATAATATAGTCACTCAGACGGGAAACGTAGTGCCCATTCTTGTAAATATTGATAAGCGGATCTAAAGTAAACTTGTTTAGTAACCTTCTGCTATAACTTCACGAAAAACGTACTGCCCTCGTATTCTTTCTCTAAATCACTAAATCGCTCTTCTCGATCACAGGCATTTATACTGGAACGTTAATCAATACTTGCGCTCAAGTCTACTAGTAAATCTATAAACTTACATATATCCAGCTGCTGATAATCTTCTCGCATACATACGACCCATGTCACCCATACCAATAATACCGACTTGCACGTTCATTGTTCCTGCGGGGGCTGTGGTAATAGGCATGACTGTCGCTAGCTATAAAAATACCAGATTTTTAAAGAAGAAAAGCAGATTGATAAATATAGTGCTTGTTAGTGATTTATTCCACCCTGAGATCGCAATCTGTACGATGGTTTGAAGTATCTTGTTATAACGAAGTTGCGGACCTGGGGAAAGAAGGGAAGTGGGCGGCAGCAGCCAAAATGTAGATTTGGGAAGTTACGATTTGGACCGACAAAGCCGCACAACCAACAACACTCCTCTATCCCCGAAAATCTCAAGTCCGGAAAAGTCTACATATATTATTCAAACTCCTCAACTTTGCACCAGGCCTTTCTGATCAGATGGATTTTCCTGAGAATTTCGATTACTCTCTATTGTTTGATTTATGCTGGCTTAAATTCAGAAGTGGGCGCGTGAGTCTGACAAGTTCTGTGTTTACAACTTAAACCTTTAGAATTATTTGCATTTCAGAATCATTTTAATCTAAATAGCTGGAAAAGACTATACAGGCACTTTGGCATTTGAAACATAAAATAAAAGTGGTTGAAAGGAGAAAATTTGGGCTTTCTCCAAATGAGTATTGTAGCTGTATACAAAATAACATTCATAGTTCTACTGGCTAACTACGTAATGATTGCTTTTATAACAGATGTTTCGGCTTTCTAGAGAATTGCAAATAATACCTTTTGAACGAACATCGGAAATGAGCTCTATTTTCATGAAATAGTCTTTCAATTTGTGCTAGCCTTGATATGAAGAAAAGCTGATGAATCCATTTTGGATGATCGCTTTTCACATTAGTCTGTTCTGTCAGAATCCCAAAATTACAAGTTAAGAAACTAACTAGATAATCGAAGAGTTGGCACAAACAAAATCAAAGTCTACAATTTGGCAACGACAAAAAATCACAGCCGGCTCCCGTGGCTTGCACAAATGACTCTAGAGCCTAATAGATTAACCGACAAAGAATACTGTCAGGGGCAGGAGTTTAAGCTACTGCTAACCTTGCTACGTTTACTGATTGCTTGTGCGATTTCTTCTGACTCATTGTTCTCCGACTTACTATTGATGGCACTAGAATACTCTCTAAATCAATTCAATGAAAGAAATGTCATGATCTTGGACTTAATAGTCCCGGTTCTTTATATACTAAAATTTAGTGCTATAAACGGCTGTAATAAGGTCTGCTTTGTGAAACCCCGTTCATGTATAATGTCGTCATTGACAAGACGTCAACTAGAGTCGTACTTTAAATAGGCGAGATAAATTGATATGGTGCCGCTAACTCACTGACAAATATTCAGTGTACATTCATAGATGCCCGCTAGCTGTTATGAGTAGATATAATCTAATGCGAATTGAGACTCGAGACAATAAGAGATCGACAGTTTCAATAATTCTGATGAGAATTCGGATGAAACAAACAGGCAATTAATTCATCAGAAGCAAGAAATGAACAAAATACGTATACATAAACAAGTAGTCGGGATGATACGAAGGAACGCTTAGACCATTATGAACAGCTCGATTGGAATGATTGTTTACAGCTTTACTGATTGAGAGAAATGTCAAGATGGAATCAGTCATGTCGATCATTAAGCGCGACCTTCGGAAACATGTAACAATCAGACCACAGAAGTCAAAGTCAAAGTCAAAGACAAACACAAATTACGCGTCGCTGATTGCCCATAATCATGAAGAGGACGTTTGCGGCTCGAATCGGGGTTGTCCGCCGGTGCGGGCAGAATTAGGTATCACGTAAACATAGATCAGACTGACGGGCGGCACCTTTGACTACGAGCCATACGGCGGTCAGATTTACTAGATTTTAAGAAACTTTACGATCGCGCGCCGCGCAGAGAGTAAAACCAAAGACGGCAGTTGTATGACTAGGTCAAAGTAGCTTAAAAGGGCAAATAAGGCGAAGACGAACGATAGCGACTGACTTTGGTGGCGCGCGGTAAGGTTCTCAGGGGTTCAGCTTTGGCAGGGAAGCGGGAGACCTGCGTAACTGAGGCACAATGTTCGCGCAAAGCCGCGCATTTCTTGACCGATTCAGCCAACCTGCGGCTAGAGACTTCTCTCAGATTCAGCCCGGTGTAGAGAATACTGCAGCAGTGCCACAGCCGCGTCGTTAACCTTATAATACGATAAGAATCGCAGCGATGGGCGATAAGAATTATGTAGACGGCTCACCAATGTAGCTGCGAAACCGTGCCGTGTGAACTTGTTAAAGGCACCGTCGCGAACTGCATTTATTTAATGAAATTGTTTTGATAGCAGTATTCAATAAACCTATTGATCGGAATATTCATTCTAGATCTTTAAAATTTACTAGCGGAAAGAAGAAACGTGGGAAATATTCCGACCATCCGGGCAAGTGCGAGTGCCGGACATGGCCGAACGCCGCCCCCTGAAAAACCTGGGCAGTGGCTCACGCTCTTTATTTCGATGGCGTCACAACGCTAATTCTGTGGCTGCGATGAGCCCTTCTCCGCCTTATCAGAGATCGTCCTGAGTTATTCCCTCCGGCTTCGGGTAGCAGTTAAAGCTTTATATAAAGAACATCCTCACCGCCATCTTCACTTCTCTCTCATCATCATTGCAATTCAAGCACATACCCACCAGTTAATTTCTCAACTGCAAACACTTTCCAAAACACATTCACAATGGTTTCTCTCTCTGCTGCCCGCTACGGAAAAGACAACATTCGTCTACTCAAAGTCGAACGAGACTCCACCAACCCCCGTCTTCAATATGTTTACGAGTTCACTATTCGTGTCATGCTCGAGGGTGATTACGACGAGGCCTTCACTGAGGCTGACAATGTTAACATCGTCACTACTGACTCGATGAAGAACACCACCCACAGTACGTTTTTCTAATCTGCATTGTCTTTGAAACGAGTCATGAAATTAACTTAATATCTAGTTCTTGCTAAGAAGAACCCTGTCTCTCCTCCAGAGCTCTTTGCTTCTATCCTTGGTGCTCACTTTGTTGATACCTACAAGCACATTCACAAGTCCTTCATTCACATCATTCAGCACCGCTGGACTCGCTACGACGTCGATGGCGCTCCTCACGAGCACTCTTTCATCCGTGACGGTGCTGAAGTCCGCATTGTTGACGCTGAAGTTTACGAAGATGGAAAAATCTTCCTTTCTGGTGGTATATCTGACTTGCTCGTTCTTAAGTCCACTGGATCCGCTTTCTACGGATACGTACAAGATGAGTACACTACTCTCAAAGAGACCCGGGATCGTATCATGTCTACCTCTGTCGATGCCACCTGGAAATACGACGTTTTTGAAAACCTTGAGGCTGTTCGTTCTGCTGTCGACACATTAGAAAAGGGATACCAGTCTGCACGTGCGATCACTCTTCGTACCTTTGCTCTCGACGAATCCGCCAGTGTTCAGGCAACTCTCTACCGCATGGCCAAGCAGATCATCGAGGACAACTCTCTTGTTAACGAGGTTTCGTATGCTCTTCCTAACAAGCACTACTTTGATATCGACCTTTCTTGGTTCAATGGTCTCAAGAATCTCGGTGCTGACGCTGAGGTTTATGCTCCCCAGTCCAACCCTAACGGTCTCATCACTGCTACTATCTCCCGCTCTGATTAAACAACTGAGTAGGAACGTTCCTTCTTTTAACTTCATTCATATGTTACACATTACCGTGTATTGATTTTAACTTTCTTTTGTATCATATTTTTGTTTATTTCCACAGCTTAACATTGTGGGTCTTTTTCGTGAAGAATGAAGGAATTTTTATTGTTGAATGGGTTGAGTTTCTTCTGGGTGTATCTTGTGGTGTTTGCAGATCATGAATTCGCATTTGGTGATTTTTCGTTTTATTTTCAACTGATTTTTTGTGTAATTTCGTTTAAATATATCATTCTCACATGAGTTTGAACCATTTAACCTAAGTTGCTGTAGGACAGAATTGAGATAGTCTCTCTTTATTCAAGCTTTGAAGAGGCCCTGCTGAGCCATACGTTATTAGAAAGGCTTGATGCAAGTCGCTACACTACCTTGTCTGTTTGTTGTTTTTGACTGCACGCGTTTTGAAAAAATACTATGATATTATGTACAAATATACAATCAAGTGCAACTTATTCTAGCTAACACCATTTACTGTTTCGCAGCTCCAATTCATAAACAAAACCCCATACAATTTTCTTTCCTACTTACTAATCTCCTTTGCAGCATTATTTTCAATAACAACCGGCATTTCAGCCCAATGTCGGACGATGTTCATGTCATATGGATTTTCCGAGCCTTCAAATGTTCTCAATCGAGCCAGCCTTGTTTGTCGCAATCGGTTTTTCGGCAACATACCGCTAACTGCTTTCCGTAAAACTTCTCCAAAGCCTCTCTTATCAGCGAGACGCTTCATCGTCATTTCCTTCAATCCACCGGGTGTTTGCGTATGTGTTCGGTACAGCTTTTCGTCTAATTTGTGGCCGGTCACGTTGAGAAAACGGCAGTTTGTCACAACGACGTAGTCACCACAGTCGTTTCCAGGATGAAAAATTGGCTTGTGTTTTCCCATCAATGTCATGGCAATCGAGGATGCGAGACGACCCAGAGTTCTCGGATCTTTGTCGACGTCGACTTTGTACCACAGCCGGGAATAGGCGAGACGGGTCTACCAAATCAGTCAGTATAAACGATCAAAAATCTAACGTTTCTACTTACTTTTCCAACCAAGTTCGACATTGTTAATTGAATGCAAAACTCGTTGATAGCTCCAACACTCTAGATAATAAAATCCTTACTCCCGAAGAAAATTGAGAGCCTGCATAACTCAAAAAAACCCGTGCGCTCAAAAGCATAAATGTGACACGTCCAAGCTCACTTTCTTCTGCAGCTCTTCAATCAAGACAACCTTAAGGAATTATTTATTTACCTTTCAGAAATCCTATTTCTTTGCTGATTTGTTTCGATTTGGGACGTGTAACAAAGTGACACGAACCACATGAATAAAAAATACTCTCAATTCAGCTGACTCTGTATGATCATTTGAGTTTCGTGTTTATTGATTGGCGTGTTTATTTTTTTCGTTGAACCAGAAGTCTTCTGGACGCGTCAGTTCGCATTTAAGGTACTGCTGAACTGACGACGCGATTCTTAAATCATTTGCAACAACTATCCAACAAAACACATTTGTTTCGACACTCTAAGAAAAAACAATTATGGCTGCGTCGATGAACAGAGTTGCATTGGCAATTCGATCAAATTTGCCAGATGAGTTGGATTGGGCTTTGCAGACTCTAGTTCGAATGTCCTGTGAATTGCCAGATGATTTAAACTTTGAACGATTTCCAAGCCTTGCACCTGCTCTGCTCGAAAAACTGAATAGTGTGGATCAGCTGCTGCATACTGACCGTTTGGATACAGCCACAGAAAATATCGACATCTCTGATGAGGATCTGGGACTTGGTGTGGGGTCCACTTCAGTGACTCGAAAACAACTTGATAAGATTTTAGAAGCCGCTTTAGTTCTACGAAATGCCGCTATAAATCCGGAAAATGCAAGGTTTTTGGCTCGAAGGAAATTATGTGAAACTGCACTCATCAAATGCTTGTCGTTACCTGATAGATCAAGTTTAGTTGAGTTACGCCAATATTCGTTGGATATAGTTGAATCTATTGCTTTGTTTTTACAGCCAGTTTCAAGCCAGGACCCTTTATTTAGATGCTTATTACCATTTTTGCACAGTGATGATAGAGGTGTTTTAATGGCTGCCATGCGTTCGTTAGCAAGATTAGTTATCAGTGTGGAAGCAAACCTTTTACAAGCTATTGAGCCAAAAGTATTGTCACGGATATGCGCATTGATACTACTCGATGATGAGGATTTGCTGGCTGTTTGCTTAGACTTCCTTTACCAGTATACATCTAATGCAGACAATGTGGAACTTGTCGCTGATAGTATTGACTGGCGGGAACCTATACAACAATTAGTTCGGCTACTATTATATCAGGCAAAGGAATGGAGACCTAATGATGGTACTGTTGCTCCAATTACATACATAGAGAAAAAGCCACCGCCATTGGCACCACCAGAGTTACCAGCAGATTTAGTCGCAGACCTACTACAGTTTCCTGAACCTGATCGAGCTACTCAATGGTACGTTACTTTCAAAGTTAAAAACTTCAAGTTTGCTAACAGACATTTTAGGATGCGTGTATGTTTTGAAGAAGATGCGGAAGGCGATGTGACTCAGATCGCTTTATGGAAAGCCTATGAATCCCGCTTTGAAGAATATGTTCGACAAGGCAAGAAGTTACTGCCTGCAGCAGATTTCATTAAAAATGTGACAATGGCTTTTCGTCATGCAGCAGCTATGGTTGTAACATTACCTCAAGGAGGGCAGCAAAAATTCATCATTAAAGGTATCCGACCTAGGGAGGTGCCTTTGTCACTAAAAGGAGAGCTTTACATATCCTGTCAATGGGCAATGGGCGAGAATACGAAGTGCAACGGAAGTTTCGCCTCGGTTCAAGACCTTTATTCACATATTCTTGCTTTACATATTCCATCTCCTCGTCCAATATCTCTTGAATCATCAAATCAGGAAACAATTACAGAAAAGACAGATCAAGCAACGTCCGACAAATCGGCAGTGAACGCTACTACAAATATACCTGCAAATGCTACAGCAAACGGAAATGTACCAGTCTCTAGCTCTGGCGACATAGATATGGCTGATGCGCCTGCTGTTGCACCTCCATCAGAATCCACACCTGTTGATATACCAATTGTCGAAAAATCATTGGCCGAAGAGCAGAAGTCAATTATAGCTGTTTCTTCACCAGTTTACTATTGCAAATGGCGAACGTGTAACAAGTTTGATCCTGATGGATGCACCGACCGGCGAAAAGTTGCTGCACATATTAAGACACATATTCCTGACCCAGAAGCCAACAAACCAAAACCTATTGGGACAATAACAGTGGATCCTGAGGAGACTCAGGCAGCTCTCTTGGAGGAAATCACTTCTAAAAAATTAATATTTACAGACAAGCTTACCGTCGTCGACGAAAAGGGAGAGGCAACAGGCGTGCCTCTCACATCTGTTTTGATTTTACGAAACATTGCTCGAAGCGACACAGGAAAGAAACTGTTGAAAGGTTACATCCAAGATCTTATTGGTGTGGCCGCGGTTAATGTACCACTACGAAACTACATTTCTGATTTACTAGATCATGTTGTTGCAAAGCCCAGTGGAGCTATTGTGTAAAGATTTACTTTGAGACGATACTTTATAGATGATTCAAACCGTGTTGAATATGTAATCGGTATTTGTTGTATTATATGGTTTGTGTATTATATGTCGCTGTGTTATAATATTTATATTTGAATTCTAATGCATATCTGAATTTTACAATACCACGGCAAACTTGAAGCAAGCATCGTAAGCAAAAAATCCTCAGAAGTTTGCAACATTTGAGTGGTTATCGTTATCTTCAAAACCCTATTACTATGTAAAAGAAGAAACGTTCAACGACTTATCATGCTCTCAAAGTTGTCAACTGTTTTGAACATACAGAAAGTTATAAATGCTCAAATTTGATATGATGTGCTTGATTTTCTACATTTTTACAATACCTGACTTATAAATTTGGAAACAAAACTGATTCAGAGTTACATGAAAAAGCTAAACCTGCAACAGTGGAAAAATCAAATAAAGAGTAAACCCTACCCAGCAACAAATCACGTGCAATTACATAATCATAACAAACTTTGCCACCGCCATCGCCGAAGCGTCAGCCGCACTACACTTATAAAGAAATTTTCACCTCCGCCCTCTCTTCCCATTTCCTTTTTTTCGGTACGCAAACATAGATTGAAATTTACCCTTTTCATCTACGTTTACCATTTATATAGTTCATACATATAAATCAATACATAATGAGTTACGGAGGATCATCTTATGGTGGTGGAGATAGATATGACCGCGGTGGAGACCGTTACGGAGGTCGCAGCGGTGGTGGGTCTCGCGGTGGAGACTCTTGGGGAGGACGTGGTGGTGGATCGTACGGAGGAAGCGGTGGAGACCGTATGTCCGCTCTCGGATCTGGTTTGAAAAAACAGGACTTCGATCTTGATACTCTGCCCAAGTTTGAGAAGAACTTCTACAAAGAGCACCCTAATGTGACTGCTCGTAGCGACCGTGAGGTTGAGAAGTTCCGCGAGGAGAAGAAAATGACCGTTAAGGGAAATGATGTTCCTAAGCCGGTCGAGACATTTGAGGAAGCTGGATTCCCCGGCTACGTTATGAGCGAGGTCACTGAGATGGGTTTCACGGCTCCTACCGCTATTCAGTCACAGGGATGGCCTATGGCCCTTTCTGGACGTGATCTCGTCGGTATTGCTGAAACTGGTTCTGGAAAGACCCTCTCGTACTGTCTTCCTGCTATTGTTCACATTAACGCTCAGCCTTTGTTGCAGCCTGGTGACGGTCCTATTGTTTTGATTTTGGCTCCTACTCGTGAGTTGGCTGTTCAGATTCAGCAGGAGTGCTCCAAATTTGGAAGATCTTCGCGTATCCGCAACACTTGTGTTTACGGTGGTGTTCCTCGTGGACAGCAAATCCGCGACCTTTCTCGTGGTGTTGAGATTTGCATTGCCACTCCTGGTCGTCTTATTGATATGCTTGAGTCTGGCAAGACTAACCTTCGTCGTGTCACTTACCTTGTTCTTGACGAAGCGGATCGTATGCTTGACATGGGTTTCGAGCCCCAGATCAGAAAGATTGTTGATCAGATTCGTCCCGATCGTCAGACTTGCATGTGGTCTGCTACATGGCCTAAGGAGGTCCAGCGCTTGGCTAATGATTATCTTCATGACTACATTCAGGTCAATGTTGGTTCTCTTGAGCTTTCCGCTTCTCACAACATTACTCAGCTCGTTGAGGTAGTCACTGAGATGGAAAAGAAAGACAGGTACGTAATCATCGTTTCATTTGAAACTGTTTATTAACTTTTATCAGACTTATTTATCACTTGGAAAAAGCTATGGAAAACAAGGATACCAAGACTCTCATTTTCGTTGGTACAAAGCGTGTTGCTGATGATATCACCAAGCTTCTTCGCCAGGATGGTTGGCCAGCGCTTGCTATCCATGGTGACAAGGCACAGAACGAGCGTGATTGGGTTTTGAACGAATTCCGAACCGGAAAGTCCCCTATCATGGTTGCCACTGACGTTGCCTCCCGTGGTATCGGTAAGTTGTCAAATTTGCTTTTTGATACCTCTTGAATCTGTCTGCTCTTAGAAAGTTACCCAAAGTGTAAAGTCACGTCTTTTACGTGAATGTAGTCGCTCAGCGCGCTTGCACTTAGATCTGTTTCATCTTGCTATCTGTCATTCGGAACACATTCACTGTGATTATTGTGTTCCGCGATCGAGTTGTACCTTATACCTGGCGTTACTGTGCGGAGAGGAGAAGGATTGGACTGGATACAAGATTATTTTTATATCAGCAATGCTTTACTGAGTCTTTAGCGTTATTTTCTTGACGATTTGGATTGAAGATATGTTCATGGCATCCCCTTTTGCAAGGCAATTTGATGTGGGCTGCGTATTTCTCTTTAATTCTGAACCATGTTTAAGAAAGTCTCGTTTTAGGATAAGCTTTGTTGTAATAAAAATAAATATAAGAAAATCTGAAGAAATCTTGTTCTTGTCCAATTGAAAACTATATGACCTTCTTAAAAAACTTTATTAAGTGCTAGTGAATCTATTTGATTATAGACTACTTTGCTAGTACCAAACAGTGCCTCTTCCTTAGGAACAAAGTTAGCTAGGTGCAAACATTCGTCATTTGATTCCATATCTAGACGAATGAATGCATTCGATTGTACTGCTCGTGGGTGCTAGTTTACTAGAACATGACGATGACCGAAAGAATGGATAAAAGCTTGTTGTTTTTCTACATCGCTATTATCGAATTCTGTAGATGAAGCAATTCGGGTTGCGTAGTTATTGATTTTTTGTCACAGTGTGAAAAACACAGAAAATCAATGCTCGAATTGAACACAGAACAAGGATTTGATTGAAGTTATACAAAGAAATAACTAACAAATTGATTAGATGTTAAGGATATCAAGTATGTCATTAATTACGACTACCCCAACAACAGCGAAGATTACGTTCATCGTATTGGACGTACTGGACGTGCAGGCACTACCGGAACTGCCATCACTCTTTTCACCAGCGACAACTCCAAACAGGCTCGTGATTTGTTGACTATTCTGTACGAAGCTAAGCAGTACGTTGATCCCAAACTTGAGGAGATGGGCCGTTACTCGCGTGGCGGTGGCGGCGGTCGTTACGGCGGTGGCCGTGGTGGTGGTCGTGGATACGGTGGTGGCCGCGGTGGCGGCCGTGGTTACGGCGGTGGTGGATACTCTGGATCCAACAATGCGCCTATGGGAAACCGAAGATGGTAATGGAATCAAAAAAAGTTTTAGACAAGTATTGTTTTTATGTGTAGAGGGTTTTTTATGGTTATTTGGGTGATTTAGCCGAGTGGGTTCAAAGGGTCCTTATTGTTATTTTGTTAGAGTTGCTTTAATTTCAATGGATTATAGATTATTAGTAATTCTCTGATTTAGGAGTAATGTAAGTGCTATCTATATTGTAGATTAGCAGAATTTGTCTTACGCAAAGTCCCGGCAGATCTAATCATGGTTATACTTTGGATAATTATGAGATGGAGAACGACTGTAAACATCAGTAATTTTAATCGCTACTTCTCTGAAAGCTCTGCTATATTACGCTTGAAAGTATTTGTGTGAGCGAACTTTCTGAAAGAGAAAGACGTGGGTATTCTTTTGATATGTTTTTCGTATTTTCTAGAGCTGTATCAAAGATCATTATTCAATAAATATATACAAAATAATTTTGTATCTAAAGACAATCTATGGAAAGAAAAAAATGTTTTGACAACGAAGGAACTTGATATACCCTATAATAAAATGCCGATTCGCAAAAGATTGAAACCCTTTAGAATCCATCACTACCATTAAAACCAGTAAATCCACAAAGAACCAGTACTTTATAGTAAGGTTTCTTTGATATCGAATTAGCCCAATTCCAAGCGCTAGTAAGACGTCCATCGATACAAGAACCAGCCTCTTGGAAATTATCAGCACCGGAACCGTCGAAAGCGTGTTTAAAGAAATCAGTAAGGATTGTCTTTTTCAACTCTTCCACGCCTCCAAATTGGCTTTCAATCCAATTGTATACAAAAGGATCACGAGTGACAATATCGATCTCACTAATTACTCGTTCTAATGGGTTCAAAATCATAGGAACCTGAAGATATTTGTCCAAAAAGAACCATGCGTTTGGGACGGTGTGATCACCTAAATGGACAACACTTGAGCCAATCCATGATTTAGCACGTTTCTGTGCTTGCGCTATAATGTTTTGCATTGCACGACTGACGGCAGGACAGGATTGGACACGGTTAAGACCTTGACCGGTATCGAGCAATCTGTATCTAGCGTGATCGGAGAGAAGGTCTTGGTCTGCCAATGACCAGAGCATGAACATATCATTCATGATTATGGACCAGAGAAGTAGTGATTGATTTACTATTGACCATTAGAAATGCATAAGAGTGTACGGTGTACTTACCATAGTAATACTGTTTTTCGTGATTATGAGACAATCTAGCGCCGCCTCTACCATAGGAAATAGCAAGGTTGTATTCGTTCTCGATTTTGTCAGGGTGGAAATAAGTCTGAAGATACTTGACCATTTTCTCGACAGGATTCTTGTTTGATCGTAGGTAGGAATGATTATCACCAATGGAGTATAAACACTGGCGAATTTCATCTTGAGTGATCACTCCTGATTTGTAGTATCGTTTAGCAAGAGATTCAATCGCCCTTTCTTTCTGCTTGATTTCTGCTTGTACTTGCGAGCGTTTCTTGTGCTCAGGATAAATCTCCGCCGTAGCTTGTACAACAAGATTATCTTCCAACAGAGAAAGACAGTCTCTGGCTTCTAAAAAGGAATACACCGTGACAATTGGCATGTAAAGGTCAAATTCCATGACTTGTTCGATTTCAGGTAGTCGAGAATCCATCACCTGTTCTGTCAATAAGAGTTGAAAATCAAACCAGATATGTTAACATACCATGTACATCAACTTTCCAAAACTGTCTCTCATTTTCTCGGGATTCATGATTTTGTAGCGTCGACCGATTTCAAAGATTTTCTTAAACCACTTTGCATTTCGGGCAAAATCTTTATCTTGAAACATTTCTTGGCCAAGTTTCATGTCAGTTGCCACAACGAGACCGGCAAGGATGGAGCATATTTCTTGGAGCTGCCCAATAATTCGTTTGACTTTAGATGTGTAGGCAAGGACGTCAACTATATCATATTAGCACTGTAAAACAAGATAGATTTATTTAGACATACCCTTGTCCGTGTATTCAGAGACATTCAAAGCAGCCTCGAGCCTGGAAGAGAGTCAGCCTATACTCCCAGGATTGGAGATAATTCAAAGATTACACACAATCTAAGCAATTTCCGCTCTTGCTGTGTCAATCGCAACGGAATGAACTTTGCTCGCGCGGTAAGCCATGTTCCGTACGATTGCGAGCCCGCAGAGACGATGACAATGGGTTCTGGTGGTGTTGAAAGTGTCGGGGCTTCAGGCTCGTTATCGGAAGCGTCGACGTCGGCAACTGCTTCAGAGTCGTCTTCAGTATTGTTTGAAGCGTCTTTAGCTAGTTTATCCGAGAATTTCTGGATGATGTGCTGTTTCCGTCGCTGTTTGATAAACAGTTAGACAATTGATAAGCAGAAGACTATCGCAATATCGAGACAACATACGCCTGTCCGATGGATATATCCGAAGCAGACTGAGCAGAATTGCTCGTCGCAGTCCGCGCAAAACAACTCCGCCGGTTGGTCTCCGCACTCGACACAAAGTCGCTCGTTTGTTTCCTGTGCCTCTTCGCCATTTTCTACGTTCTCTACGCCGGCGTCCAGAAGCTCGTGCTGCTTCGCGAGCGTATCCGCGTCAGCTAATAGCACGTGACCGAGGTCGAGCTTCATTCTTTTCGGGGTTCGGGCGGACGAAGACAGTTTTGCGGGTTCGTCTGCGGAAGAAAAGAAAACGAACAGAAAGAATTGGGAGAAAACAAAGAAAACAGGACGAAAAGCTCGGGCTTTGCTCAATTCGCCGCAGCGCCGGATCCCGGGCTTTCGTGCTTTGGGAAAAAAAAAGTTTGGCGACGGCGTAGCGAAGGGTACCTTTTTTGCCATAGTGAATATCGGTATATCTGAGCCGCATTAAGTGCTATGTAACGAGTTACTGTGCGAGGTTTACGTAACGATACTTTATTGCGCTCTCACTGGCGTTCATCAAAGATAGATAGATGCACGTGGTAATCAAATCAGCAAGTTAGTATGTAGATTTAAGATCAGTTATTGAATTGTGCTGTAATATTGATATCTGCGAATGAATTGCGTAATTGAAAATAGAGACTGGCAGGCCCAAGCTCGGTTGGCAGCGGCCCGGGGAGTTCAGTAACGTCTGCGCGTGTAGTCATTTCTTGTTCTCATCTACACGCTTTAGCTGCCCAATTCGTTCAGTAGGAAGCAGTTGCTGTGTAATTATATCATTGAAATAAAGTGCGCATTATGGTAAAAACACTACCCCGAGTGATTACCATTGCAGGTACACGGAGCTTTTTACATAGACCGTATAAATATTAACTGGCTCAGGATCCGACTCCTCTGGCGGCGCAGGAATTGAAGCTGATTTGAAAACATTCACCGTTCATGGATGCTATGGAATGACATGCATTACTGGCTTAACGGCACAAAATAGTTAGAATCCCGTTCTATTTGGTTAATCCCAATGCTAACAATACTAGCAACTGGCGTTAAAGAAATATGTCCAATTGCCCCCTCATTTTTAGAGGTAGCTTTGGATGCGGTGTTCACGGATGTTGGTGTTGATGCAGTCAAAACGGGAATGCTCTCAACCTACGAAACTATCAAAGCTGTAGCGAAGAAGCTGAAAGAGTATAATGCGACAAATATCTGTGTTGACCCCGTTATGATCAGTACTTCTGGATCTCAAGTATGCCAATTCCTTTTTTCTACTTGAACTGGACTAATTATTCAGTTATTGCCAAATTCAGCTGTTACGGGATATCTATCAGATCTGTTTCCTATCGCGACAATCATAACACCAAATCTCGGCGAAGCACAATTTCTCTACAAAGCAGCAACAGGAAACGATATGGAGATCAATTCATTAGAAGACGCAAAAACATTAGCCAAAGAACTGTACAACCTGGGCCCAAAATTTGTTCTCTTAAAAGGCGGTCATATACCACTCACTCCAGACGAATTAAAACGAGTTCCATTTGAATCTGCAGGAGATGATAGCATTGTTGCCGATATCATTTACGATGGAACTGATTACGAAATTATTAAATCTCCGTTTATTATCACAAAGAACACTCACGGCACAGGTTGTACTTTATCATGTAAGTATTTCCATTGTCTGATGCACCCATAAACTGACAAGTATAGCCGCTATTGCTGCAAATTTAGCGAAAAAAATGCCAGTCAATGACGCTATTAAAGAAGCTATCAACTACGTTCACGGCGCAATTGCTGATGACTTGCAAATTGGTCATGGTAACGGACCTATAAATCACCTCCACAGGACTTACTTAAGTACTTAGTTGCATATATTATTATAAATACAATCTTGTAACATGATAACGCATTCTTTTTGTATTTTCGCTATATTTATAATACATCATGTAATATCTGAAACCTAACCCAATGCCAATACGCAAAATTGTTAGGCATAAGATTTGAGCAGGATAAAACATAAAATCATATTCTTCAAGCCAGCTATATTGGTTATACACGCATTATTTCTCAAGAAATACATACTTTATATTATTAGCGTTTTGACGATTCTGAAAAGTTCAAGAAGGTAGCTGCATCAGTACTTACAAAATCCAGTACGGAAAGATGTCTTCAAGAGCGTATTTAGGACGTCGGTTAATCTATACTTACAAGAGCATAAGCAATGGAGCAGTGATCACACAATATGGAGGCAGAATAAGACGCTTAAGCTGTCAGCAGGACAGTATACTGAGTAACTCTGGGTGTATTACAAACTCTAGATTGAACGATGGGATTCGTTATTACTCGAACGGTACTTATCATGAAAATCATAATGGACGATGCTAATTGATTAGATACGAATGACAAGTTTATAAAGAACAGCAAAGATATTATTTTGGAAGCTGAAAGTACACCAGCAATTGACCCCACCGATTTTACATCACCCATTACCACACATAACGCCGAAGAAACAGAATTCAATCCTGATGCAGTTACATACGATGCTTCAAAAGTTGACGTTTTAGGCGGTGCAGAGTATCATCTTCACGATGGTGAATTTGAGGTCTCTGAGGAATCAGCGGAAGCTGCTGAAGAGAGCGAGGAGCTTATTGATTCTACTCCATGGTATCTTCGCACCGCTGCCGACTCCGCGGAATCAGAACACACAAACGTACAACCAATGCCAGATATGCCAGAAAACTCACCTGAAGAACTGGAACCGATATTAGAGTTTATGTTGAAGGATCTCGGACTACAGGATATAAGTGTTATAGATCTTCGCAATAAAGGCACACAGTTTGGGAATGAGGCCTTAATGGTTATAAGTACAGCGCGAAGTGAACGACATTTGAATCGTGCATCTGAGCAGTTCAGAGTTTATTTGAAAAAGACTTTTCGCGCGCGACCATTTATTGAAGGAATGGTTGGTGCCGAACGAGCGAGAATTAATGAGCGAAGAATCAAAAAGAAACTGTCAAAGTATACTGGTGACATTCAAACTTACGAAGATGATCTTCGATCAGCGAATCAAAGCGCTTGGGTCTCCTTTCTTACTAAAGTTGCGGGTATTCAAGTTCATATAGTGACAAACGATCGACGATGGGAACTTGATCTTGAAAGTTTATGGCAACATGAAATCCCAGCAGCCAACGAACGCATCAACCAAGAAAATTCAACTGACCTGGTAAGAAAAGATCATGAAGAGAAATTGGCGTACAAGAAACTCGCACGGAAGTGGCAGTCAAAAGGAGGTGTTCCCGTTGACAGAACTCGAATTCAAGAATCGCCAGAGTACAAATTTTACGACAACATAAGTATAGAGCGACGAAAGAAAAATTTAACCCCCGGATTTCACGAGTTGCCAAAGTTTAATAAACCGATTATTCGACGGGGATTTAGTACATTTGCTCAACCGCAGCAGTTTTCTGAAAAGATGTTTGCATCCCTAAATTCGTCTTTGGATTGGGAGACGGTCACGAGTGGATTACAACAAGGGAGAAGATTACCAACTCTCTTCACAAAAATCATGTTTGGAGATGATTCCATGAACGAAATTCTTGCATATCTCAATAGCGATCTCATAGAAGAGCCTACAGAATTTACCAAAGCTCAGACTGCAAAGTTTGACTCTACAGCTTACGAAGATGAAGAGTTTAACGACATAATCACTCAATCAAAGCAGCGAGGATTGTATCTCTTGAAACTACTCCATGAACAACGAGATGTAGTAGATCGATATGCGGGAGAACTCGAACAAATCGCAATTCGACTTTGTGTAGCCGGCGAATATCCTTTGCTACTATGCTTATCAAAACACATCTCTCCATCAACGGTATTTACAAGTGATGGGGATGATATTCATAGTCTCTTGTATGCAGCACTTGCCAATAGGATATTAGTTAAGGGAGCTTTGATAAGAGAAGTTGCTGAAGACCAATTTGAGCACGTTTTACCAAACTTTGAAGCCGATCTCTCAATGCACGAGCCTTTACAATTTCCAGATCCAGTAGTCCTTTGGAAATTTGAACATGCCTCAAATAATGTGAAGAAGATACACTGGCGACGACGATTAGAGTTCCTTCAAATTGCGCATTCAATGCTTCCTCGAGAAGTTCCGTTTGATTTGATTGAAGAGCATTTAGTTTTGCAGTCGGCAAGTGGAACTGAAGTCACGCTTGATGATTTTTACTTGGGTCTTACTGCGGTTGCGACGTCGTTATCATTATACGGACGAGCAAAGTCAAAACAGTCATTAGATGCGGTTCATGCTTTTGCAAACACCTCGCACAGGAGATTTGAGTTGGTTACGAGGTACATGCGAACTGTTGGAAGATTAGTTTCGATCAACGAGGAAAAGCTCTCAAAATCGGCGATGGAAGATATCAAGCTGTTAATGATACTTCAGCGCGCTTGTCTGCAGTTTGATAATAATCGATCAATGGAAGGATTGAATGTCTACCCGGAAAATATGGGAAATGTTGATGATGTCGGACGCAGATTACAATCTGTTGACCCACGAGTGTATGTGATTGACGACATACTACGACTTAAAAAAGTCCCTGTTCCATCGTCTTATCTCGTTACCTATCTCACATCGCTCGCGCAGAGTGGTGATTTTCTGATGTTCTGGCGACGATGGAGGTCGTTGCCGTTACATGGAATTCAGCGTGAACCATGGCTTTGGACAATTTTAGTATCTCTTGTCACGCGCCACGGTGCCATTAAAGACATGACAGAGTTTCTTAACGCGGAGTGGAGTACGTTTATATCTGAGATGACCACTGACGGCAGCGAACTTGAACTTGACGAGGACTTTGTGCGCGCGGCGAAGATCTGCTTGATTACCGTTGATCCATTTTTGGTTTCGTATACCGAAATAGCGGAAGTACTTGGCGTGTCTGAGGAAGAGAAGGAAGAGATTTTGAGTGGTCTGACGGACGAGCAGAAGGAGGATGTGGTGAAGAATGAGGAAGTTGAGGAGACGTTTAGAAAGGAGGTTGATTTGGAAGAGTTAGAGGAAGAGAATGAGTTTCATACTTAGTCATGTACATAATGCAATAAACATCTCTGTCATCTATACTGTATGGTTTGCAGATACGTGGCAACTCGTTTGATGAAAAGCAAGAAATCTGAGTACTATTATTGACTTTCGAATTCGGTAGTTTTGACAAAGACCTAGCTCTGATACCAAAAAGTAAAACTGGAGTTTTGGTGTATTTATCTAATTTATTCAGTTATGATCATACTGTATTCACCTGAAATTGTGACATTCACAATCTGAGAGGACTTCCTGTTGAAGAATCTTGATAAAGTTTGTGAAAGACAAAAGTAAAGTTACAAATCAAG
>JAJLXV010000208.1:0-24581 GCA_030571435.1 Myxozyma mucilagina | reverse complement strand
ATTATAACATTAAAATTTGATATTTTAGATATTTTAGATACTTGATCATTATTATATTTTACATGATAATATTATAAAAAATGAAATTATATACGATTTTAACTTAAATATAACTTTTATAATATTTAGGTTTATATCACAAACTATTTATATTATTTATTTAACCTTTAGCAATAAGTTATAGAGTTGATGATGTAGTGAATTAATTGACAAAAGCAACTCATCTAGCATTCGTTGGAAAGGTTCGTTTAGAAGGGCCATCAAGCTGCCAGCAAGCGCCGTACGGATAAAATAAAACGCCTCCAGCATAAATAAACAATAAATAAACAAGATAAAAAGAGAGATGGAGCGAAACAGATTGAATGTCAACGGGACATCAGGAAGTGGTCAGGCAGGTTCAAGGCGCTGCCACAGATGTGACAACCCTGCAAATAATATTAGCGCCTAAATAACGTCTACAATTTAATCAGGTTTATTGGACCGTAGTATAAGTTTTATAGATTAGAGAGTTTATAGTGTTGAAAACCCAATCTTTACTCCAGTGTCTGTTAGTTTTTCTGATTTTCTGATTTCATCGAAACAACTGGAGACTCTTTTTCGGATTATCCGTGAAAAGATTACTGTGTTCTGAAATGGAAACTTAGTTGAGCAGTTAAGATATTTGAGCAGTGAGAAAAACAGCTTATTGTTTCATGAGCATTTTTATTACATAGCATAACGCTATTTTGGATAACCCGTATACATATAAATAAGACTTCTTTACATTGATAACGATGTCTCTGTCATATAGCGATTATGATATTGATCTACGTATGTCTGTTTTTTATTGCCGCTTTGAGAGTTGAGAGTTGAGACTAGAGAGTATTATTAAGTTTTATTCATAAAGCGATGACAGTAAGTAAGCAATGACAGTAAGCTATAATACTGTAAGAATCAATATCCAGCAGCAAATATCACAGTAGAAATAGTAGCAATCACATATCTCTTTTGAAAAAGCGAGATTTAGTTCTGAACTGTACAAAAGCATCTTGCCTCACCTGTCGCTCATTTGACTTTTCTCTCCTTACATACCTGTCAAAATCCATTGCCCATTGCAGCCATAGGTCTTGAAGGTGTACAGGTACTATCGGACTTTTTGAATTTGTAACACTTTGGAAGATCTGGGCAACAATTTTGAGTTTTTATTTCTAAATTAGAATAAGGAATGATGCATTTTTTACAGACGTCAGGAAACACAAACATTATATTATTCATGGTGATGGTGTATGTTGAATCATAATAGCGTTCTGTTCTGAAACCTAATTCTTTGAGGCCATTCAGACGCTCCAAAAGCTTGCGGGGCAAGGTTGTCTTCGAAGCTCCGTCTAGAGAGGTGCCTTTACTCACACCAATTGTACACACAGTCGCTAAATCAGATGCACTGAAACCAGATCGCCAAACAAGCATTCTGAAAATGTCTATATCAAACCCTCGGTACTCAAGCAAAGAGTTCAGAGCACTATTATTAGAAGAAGAATCAAGAAAATTTGTGACAAAATCTAGAAGATCAGGACTGTTTGCTGGTGGTATACTTTCAGGCTCCTTTATACCAAAAAAATGAATTGTTCCTTGATCCGTTTGCATTTCAGTCAACGACAGTCGCTCCAGTGTTTTGATAACGATTTATGATATTTCTTTGAAAGCTGCAAATCGCCTGCCATAAGGAGAACAGAATCCTGTACAACTCGCAACTCGACACTCTCGTTCATAATGTTACAGCATCCCAACCCTAACATCATGCGGTACAAACACCAGTCCCACTGTTTTCAGGAGCTTTGGGCAGAGAACTCTATTACTGTTTAAACTTTCAGACCCGATGACAAGTCGTATTTGGCGAGTCCTCAATGTTAGCAGCACAAGATGTACGAAAGCGATGACGAAGAGCGAGCACGGCTTCGGCGGCTAATTGCTGCTGATTACTCTGACAATGATCAGGATGAGTATGTTGATGAGGATATGAGCGAGCTGGGATTCGGCGATGAACCAGAGTATCGCGAAGAGCAAGTTCAGGACGATCAAGATGAAGAAGCAGAGGAAGAAAGCACACTTGATCCCGCTTTAAGATCGTCTTCAGCTCGACCAGAAATAATAAAACCGCAAAAATTAGGACAAAGACAAAAGAAGAAAAAGAAAAAGAAACATAAACCAGGCGCTCCGCGTGAAGCTGAGCCGTCTGCTGAAGTCAAGATGCTGTTGGGACAAGCGAATCAGGCCTACGCATCTGGCGAATTAGACGAAGCTGAGCGTTTTTTGGCTGAAGTCATTCGTCTGGATAACCGTGTTTATGCTGCGTGGAAGACATTAGGTGAAATTCATCAGCAGCGTGGTGATACTGCAAAGTGTCTATTGGCGTGGATCACTGCTGGACATTTGCGTCTACGTGATAACGCACTTTGGTCAATATGTGGTAAATTATCGGCTCAAATTGGACAATTAGATCAAGCATTGTACTGCTATAATCGAGCTGTGTTAGCTGATCGTCGCGATGTTGAATCGATTTTTGAGCGAGGTCTATTGTTCAAGCAAACGGGAGTTTTAAGTAAAGCTCTGGAAGCATTTACTCGACTGCATGATATTCTTCCTAATGACCTTGCCGTTCTCCGTGAATTGGCAGCTGTTCACGTTTTGCAGAGAAATATAGCAGCAGCTTGCACTCTTTACGAATCACTTCTTCATAAACATCCGCAGCGATTCGGCTGGTCTGAGTTAAATATTCTCGCTGAATTATATGGTGCTCAGCATGATTGGAACAAAGCAATTCGATTTATAAAGGCAACAGCTCGAAGACTTCAAGGTCGGGTGCATCAGAAATTCTGGGATGAAGTTTCCGAATTAAACGACGATGAATTCATTCCTGAAAAGGCTCTTGTCAAACTCAAAACGACAAAAGAGACTATAGTTGATCCCGAATATTATACTCTTCCTCTTGATCTTCGAGCCAAAATGGTCATATATCGACTAAAATTATCACAATTGCAGACTGCACTATCTCACGCGGCTTTTATTATCACTGAAGCGGAATCTGAACATGATCATAGACCTTATGCTGATCTCTTCCTTGATGTCGCAGATGCCCTTGCGGAAGCAGAACAATTCGAATCGGCACTTACGCTTTACGCAGCTCTTGCTGACATTGAAGAATATTCAACATCACAGTTAGTCGTGTCTATGGGTAATTGTCTTAAAAGTCTTGGTGATTACGAGCAAGCTGAAGCAGCGTACTCTACCGTCATTGAAAGCTCCGCTGATAACCTTGATGCAAGAATTGCTCTAGCTGAAGTGTATGAAGCAACTGGACGTCGCCATGAAGCTCTCGATCTTGTCAATGAAGTCATGCGAATCCGTAAAGATCGTGAACGTTCTACAGAAAAATCTCAACCTTCAGCCAAACAGCATCCACTCGAGTCTTCGCCAGGACCTACTAAAGAGTTTGACGAATCCATCCCAGCAATCATCCCTAATACTGATGGTCATCGTGGCGCTAAACCAGGCCGGAAACCTAATCCTAACGGTCGTCGGCCTAAGCCTAGTCGTTCAGAAAGACTAGTTGCGGAAGCAGAAGCTGCAGCTACGGTACAAACAAAGTACAAGCGGTTACGACAATACCAAGATGGACTTAAGCAAGGAAATCCAGTTGCGATTGCAGAATGGTTACAAGCTGCATCTGAACTGGTTGATATATTTACCAATATCAAAGCTTTCTTTCCATCGGATCGAAATCGTGCTTTTCGAGGGTTCTTCGTTACCACCAAACGACGAGCACGTCGACAGAATATCAATGATAAACTCAAAGGAATGGCGTCTCGACTACAAGATTCGCTCCAAACAGCACCACAACAGAACGAACAGGAAAATGATGAAAAGATTGCGAGCTCTACAGAGTTTCGTGGTATTTCGTATGACGAATGGTTTGAACTATTTATGCAATATGCGCTGGTGCTCACATGGCATGAAGAAGTTGAGGACGCCTATTCAGTGTTAAAACGAGCTAAAGATGCAAATATATTTCATCAAGATAAAGAGCGATCGCGAATTATGAATTTAGTTTATATAGCTTGCTCCGTGCATGTTGGCGACTATAAAACTACTATTGATATTTTCCGGAGCTTGATCCTTAATCAAGAAAAATTTTTCAACCCGAAAATGTATAAATTGGTACTTTCATGTTTACCCGGAGGGAAAAATGCTTTGGATGCATTTAGCGCTACTGGATTTCAAAAGTATCTACTACGACAAGTCAAGGGAATGGATTCAGTTTTGCAGAATCGGGCAATTACCGGATCGATAAATATCACGACTGAGCAAGAAGCATCTGAAGATCGGGACGGGCCTGTTTTGTTAACTATGTATGGACAGCTTCTGGCATCGTCAAGAAGTTACGTACCGAGTTTAAGTTATTATATGCGAGCATTTGCGTCCGCGCCGAAAGATCCGATGGTGTTGTTTAGTATTGCAATGGCGCATTTACATCGTGCTATTCAACGCCAGACATCAAATCGTCATTTACAAATTGTTCAAGGATTGAGTTATCTTTTTGACTATGCTCATGTACGAACAACAGCAACAGCAACAGATCATCTAGATGAATATAAATGGGCTTTGGAACAGGAAGCTAATTATAATATTGGCAGAGCTTTCCATATGATTGGGTTGCCATCACTATCAATCAAATATTATGAGCGAGTGCTGGACATTCCTGCGACAGATCCTTCTTATGATCTCAAGTATGACGCGGCTTACAATCTTCAATTAATCTATGCATCGAGCGGGAACCCTCAATTATCAGGAATGATTGTCGATAAATATCTTGTAATATAATTCTATGTACTATTATAAATAAACTTCCTCTGGTGATACTTTGAAATTTTCACCGTTCTCTCGTATACTCTCTCTTTTAACGTCCCTCTTCAATGGTTTCCTCATATCAAACGCATCTTCATTATTCCTTGGATTCTCATCATCAGAGTAGTACCCCATAACCCTTCTAAACACCGAGTACCCAAATCCTTTATACATTGAGATTGCTTGTGAATTACTCGCTCGAACAAACAAATCTATAAAATAAGCATTGTATATCTTGTTTTCACTCTTCTGCTCAAGATTGTTGATCAGATCTCGCGCTAAGCCTATTCTTCGGTATTTACTTGAGACTGATAAACATGTAACATGACCATGCCATTCTTTTCCTTTTCCTTCAGTTTTTCCCATCACTATTACCATAGATTAGTAAATGGCATATCATTTAAAACAAGAAAAGACCAAAAGGTGTAGGACGTACTATATCCGAGAATCTCATTTTGATCGGAAACCGATTTGAAAAATAAAGTAGGCCAATTGACCAGATACGACAGGTAGAAATTGATCTGATAGTTCTCTGTTAAAACATCAAGATTTACAGCATTTGTGTCAAACAGATCCGTGGCGTGAAATGCGCGTAGTGAAGTCATTGTGTATTCTTTGTGGAATTCACTGATGGCTCATGAACCTGTCTCTACTATTCATTTCTGTATAGGGTTTGGGCTCTGTAATTGGGAATGTGTCCTGGACTCCTGTACATAATCTTCCTGTTTATACAGTGTTCCAAATCTCAACTAAGAACAACACCGAACGGCGCTTTCCGTAACTTCTTTCAAGCCTTCCAACCATTGCTCAAAATTTCTCTGATGTCGGCTTTATAATAAGAATCTTGACTTTTTAGCAAGTGACGTCAGAGTGTTTTCGCATCTCGGCAAACTTCACTTCGCGCAATTTCGCTTGGAAGAATTCGGTGGTTACTCGGTTTGATACTCGATTCCTCAAATGTTAACCTCAGCCGTAATCAAACAGCTCTACGAGAATTCAGTACATTTTATAACTCATTATCATTAATCTCGCCTCTCTCACATTGCATTTCCCAAAATGATTAATTCACAACTTTCAATGCATTCCTTATTTTTAATGGTATCAAAAACAGAAAAAGAAATCTTTCTATATCAAACACAAAAATTGTAAAACTCCAAACCATATATCCAAAAATAGTTATAAATGTCAACAAATCAATAAATAAATGAACGTAGAATAAATGAACGAATAAATGAATGAATGACAGTAAATCTCTAGAGTATTATACATCAAATCACAATTCTCCAGCTAAAATAGCTTCAACTGCAGAGTTAATATAATCTCTCTTTGTAAGTAAGCTAACTCCACCAAATTTATGCTCAAGTTCAAGACGAATCTTTTTCTTTGTAATGCTCATTAAATCAGATGTACGAATAATCTCACGAATCCCAGCTAACAACATGGCATCGGTAGGAAGTTCAATGAGACCCATCTCAATGTCTCCGCAGGGTGTTGGAACACTGGGCTGCACGAAAAATGCTGAACCGCGTGCGGATTGGATGGTTGGTGAGTGCGACATGTAGCCACTGGAGTATGCTGGGGTAACAGCTCGCATTTCTCCCGGTGCAACTGAATCAGCAACTGATGGCTGCTCAAACTCACTCGGAGTCGTGTTGTAGTACGATCCAGGTCCGCGTAAAGATGTAACCTCACTTCGGTAATCACCCATCGCAGTTTGTCGCTCATATTGATCCCAAAGCTCAGCCTGGAAATCTTCCCATCTCTTTTTCGGAATAACATTAGGATCAAACTTTCCTTCATCAGAAACCAGGATCTGCTGTCCTTTTTCTCCAAATACAACACGCGTATTACCCCATGAGAAATCATCCATGTGCCAGAATGAATACAAAGGTAAGGCAACACTGAAAATAGGAATAGCCGCGAGATAGAAAACCATCCAGCCAATCATATCCCATTTACGACGAAGCAAGAAAATTAACGCTTGCAAACCGTAAACGGCCGCAAGCATTAGTACTGAAGTCCATGTGATTGTAGTAGGATCAGAAGCAAGTTTGTAGATCAGATAGATCAAATATCCGACAGTGACCGGCTGAATCAAAGTACTGAATAGGTCCATCAGAACAACAAATCTCATACTGAAACAGCAGAAACCGCAAAGCTGTGACATCGGAACAAGCTCAACCAAATTGTGAATAGTAGAGTTAATCCATCGTCGACGCTGCGACAGCAAAACTCGCCAACTCTCCGGTACAATAGTCTGACAACTAGCATCGCTGAGAAATTTAGTCTTGTACGAAGGATGATGACGCAAAAGAAGTGTAGACAAGTATCGATCCTCTCCTAAATGCAAGAGATTCTTCATGTGTAAAGTGTCGACACGAATTTCAGCGTACCCTTCCACAATCGAGTTGCTAACGAAAAGTGGCTTGGGTTTTGAGGAGTCAGAAGTGCGCACTCTGAACATTGAGAAACAACCAGGTAAACAGGTAACACTACCAAATAAACTCTCAAAAGCCTTTGCAAGATTGTGAGAGATGTAGTATTCGTAAACTTGAATCATAGTAATAATCGATTTCTTAGAGTTCGCAATCATTGTTTCACCGCAAAGACCAATGATCTTCGTGTCGGCAAGACAAGCGGAAACCATTCGTGTAGCCGAGTCACGACTAACCGCGGTATCTGAATTTGTTAATGAAGCTCAAATGACATATAACCATGAAACTTACCAGCATCGACTTGTAGGATAAACTCATAGTAAGTGGGACTGACACCAATAACATTTCTGATTTGATGATAAAGTTCGAGCTCAAGAGGATTCATAGGAGCATTATGATGTACACGATTCAAAAATCTCATCAAAAGCATCTGAGAATCTCGCTTTCCTCTGTTTCCAGGTCGACTGATCTCAGAAGGCTTACCAACTTTAACAACAACAACGAACGGAACAATATGTCCTTGAACTTCATAAAGACCAGAGTAAACCTGTCCCATATTGTGTTGTTTCAAGCCTTCGCCAAGCGATTCGAATGAAAGAGGTTCAGGATCAATATCGGGAGAAACACCAAGAATATCGAGGACAATGCGAGGAGTCGGTCTGTCGTTACCGGCACCAACAATCATACCATCGCAAATAATAAACAACAGCTTCCGTTTATCATCATATCTCATTGTAGCCAATGAGTCGATAGCACGACGAAGAGATGTTTCATCTTCAGTGTAAGCAGGAACTTGGCAAATGATGAAGTTATCTAAATCTTCAGGATCTTTCTTTCTCGAAAATTGCAAGGCGGCAACAAACTTGAAAAAGATGATTGATACCATAAACATCGAGATAACAAGTAAAAAGTACTCGGAAAACTGACATTGAACAGAGTGTCTCGTATCGACGCGACCAGCATAAAACAAATTTCTCAAACAAACCTCCATACGATGCTTGAGGTCAGGGTCTAGTTCCAAAGTTTTCCATTTAGAAGTGATATCAGTTCCAGCATTGGTCTGAAACAACTCAATGACACTAGCATCCATAAAATTGGTGTTGATGTTGGACTGCTTTTCGTGACCGGCAGGCTCAATAACTCGTCGTCCTCCAGCAAGATAATCAGTCAATTCATAAACATTGCCATTAATACTAGCCAAAATGCGATTGTTGTCATTGACATATTTCTTCATCTGTTTGTAAGTAATACCAATATCACCTTTTTTGTAATTAGCGCGCATACTTTGCATCATCTCAAAGTACCAATCAGGACGCGAATCATTAGTAAAGTATCGGAAATCATGATAAACAGCATTTTGATCAGTGCTGTTATCACCAGTGTAGTCAAGAGTGATGGCGGGATTAACAGTTCCTTCAACTCCTTGACATAAAGCAGAGACTTGAACAGGGAACAGACCAGTGGCGTCAACACCAGAGTAGTCATAAATGGAATACTTCGAAACAATACTGGGATAGTGTCCAGGTGCAAATTTTCCCAGGTCAAAAACTTCACCACGAATTGCCATATAAGCTTTGCCTGGCTGATCATCATAATTATATGCAGACAGTTCATTCATAGAATAAACATGTTGCGTGGGACATAAAGCCTCCGGGAAGCCAACTATAATGGTCAATATGTATTCACCAAGCATTGAAAACATGACTTACCAATGAAGAAAACAGCCAAACCACAAGCCAGCCAAATTAACATGTTGATAGCCAACTTCTCTCTCCACGCGATTCGAATATCTCGACGAGGCATCCGACCAATGACCTTGATAGCCCAGTCAGGAACCCAGAAAGTCAACAGCGAAACTAATGCCATCCATCGCTTTCGGCCATTGGTAGTGGTTATTGTCTCAATCTCTTCCTCGTGAGTAGCGAGACCCTTTTCGGCCAACTCTGCACGCGTCTCAAAATTCTGGAACATGTCGCCTTGACCCCCGACTCCAGTGCCCATAGTAAGAGCGTCGGTAGAACGCGAAGGTTCTAAATCAGCGTAAATGTAAGTACCCATTCCAGACATGGGGACATGCAATCGATCTGAAGAATCGTTGAAGGGATTACCACGGTGAGGAGCATTAGGATTCGAGCCGGCGATACCGGCGTTGGCCAAATATGTGTTATTCGGATCGACTAGCTCCCTCCAAGCATTCTCGGACAAAAATACGCCAGTTGTTCCTATCTGAGCATCTCTGTTGCCCCAAGAGTGTTCAATAATAACTTGCTCGACCTTCTCAGAGTCAGATGCGGTCAGATTAGCCGAGTCATCGAACCCTGCCAAACCTAAAACTTCGGTAAAGGACAAAAATAGCGAGACATCAGTAACTTGAACTCTGCGAGCAATATCGGCAATTCCCAAAGCGTGAACTTGTTGCCGAACGCATTTAACGTCAAATTGGCCGGGCACATGCCGATCGTTAGGCTTCACACAGTGTACAAAATAAGGATTGACATCCGCAAACGACCTGCGCATAATATCAAGAGCACTGTTGAACTGCCCAGTTGCGGTGTAGTACTTTGACTCCTTTTCGGCCACAGAATCCAGAGGTGGAGTAGTTGGGGCTGCTCGAGCGCCAGGGGGGTTTGGGGCCGACTTCCTCAAAACGGAGGGTTGACGTAAGGGCTTCGACGTAAGTTGACCCTGTATAACAGTAGCACGTTCCCGTGGATGCTTAATTGATACAACTGCTTTTGTACGACAAAGTTCTCTAAAGAAAGTTGATGAGGTACTGGAGAATAAATTCATCATGTCGCCGGAGATCTCATCTTCGTTAGCCTCTAGAAGACTGTCGACTTGGTAGTCAACCTCGCCCGCGTAGTGTCTAATAGTAAACACGCCATTATGAGGAGATAAATGTAAGGCCGGGTTTGTACCAAACCGCTTTCGCATAGACTCGAGCGCGGCCGAGGTGAGTTTGCTTCGTCGGGTGGTCTCGTCCAAGATGGGAAGCACACCGAGGTGCGGCTTAGTGAGTAGGGATATCGTATTCGTATTGTCAAAGAACTCCACCATCGGGATATCGAGTTCCTCCTGCTCAAATTTCTGCGTCATGCGATGGAAAAACGCAAAGATCATGTAATTATAAAGTGACTCGTTTGCGGTATTGTAAAGCAGCTGATTGAGCGCCGCTGCGCCAGTCGATAGAGGCGAACCAAATTCCTGAGGTACGAAGCCAGGGAAGTCAACGACAGAAAGAGTGTTTGTGATGAGCGACTCATGTTGAGCAACACGATCGTTCACCCGTTCAATAAGCCATTGCTCTGTCATGGCATAGATGGTTCGGGCAAGGTCGTCGGCGTGTGAGCGTGCGGCGTTATGGTCCAGCACCAGCGTAACACGCTCGCGTTTGAACGCCTGCGTTTTGTAAACCAACGCGGCCTCGAGGTCGTCAGGACGGACACCCAAAAATGCAGCAGCAATCTCCAGACGCCATTTATCCTTGACAGTAGCGCGATTTTCGTCGGTATCGACATCAGCAATAGCAGTAACAAATTCTAATTGACCAATGTGGAGAATAGCGGCAAAAATCTGGCAGAGACTAGCAATCTCGCGACGGTCAAATTGTAAAGTTTTCAAAGCATTCTTGAAATGCGTAAATCCCTCTTTGTCGTTGACCCCTGATTTCAGCTGGCTGGGGTGGCCGAGGTAGCGGTAGCGCTCATCGGGGTCAATACCCAAATGCTCCCGTTCAGGGGCAGTTGTGCCGGCGAGAAGGTAGTACAGAACGTGAAAATTTCGCTCTCCAGTGGGAACACGAGCAAGACGGTCACGGTCCAGTCGATAGGAAATAAGTTTGGCACCGATTAAAGCGGCTTCGGAGTCGTACTGGTATTCGAGAAGCAGACCGGCTTTCGACGCTGTGGGGGTGGTTTGGGTTTTTGCAGTAGTCAGTGCTGAGAAAATGAAAAGAGCCGAGGAGATGCGAGCAGCAACTAAGTCGCTAGCGAGTGTATGAAGACGAAGACAAAGAGCATTACGTAGTTCGGATTTTCCTGAACCGGATTCACCACTAAACAGAAAATTAGAACGTTCGTTTTCATAGGGTGCTAGATACAAAAGGAAAAGGGTGAGCTCACAGAAAGACGACTAATTGATTCTCGGAGCGTCTGAGAAGGCGATCGTAAGCACGCGAGGCGAGTTCGATGATCTCAGCTGTTTGCGGAGTAGTGAATGTGTTTACAGCGATCAGAGTGTGCGAAGAGACGCGCGAGACAGGCAGGCCGGCGTGGAAGCGGGCTCCAAGATGGGCGGTTAGAGCGTGGTCGGAAAGCGCGGTCGCCGCGAGCAGTGAGACGTCGTCGGCTGGCGGCATTTTGTCGCTGAACTGAAGCAGGAAACAACAAAAACCAAACAAGCACAAAGAACTGACTTAAATACAGAAAAGAAAGAAAGAGGAAAAAGAAAAACAAAAGGGTCGGATCGAGCTGAGCAGAAAATGCATGTCTCGCCTCGCAGCATCCACCGCGGTCGCATCCAAAATAAACAAACCGCGCGATTCTATTTTTATTTTTTATTTTTACTTTTCTCCATATGATCAGAATAATTAAGTTTTTAATTATGCCGTACACTGCGGCTTGGCTGCGTAGCCGACGCCCCGAGACAACAAACCTGCGCATACAGAAGCTGAACGGTCTTGTTCTGGAGACGAACACACGCTCCGGTTTATGTACGCACGGCGCTATACTCCTCAAGTTCACTATGCTTCTCAGGAACCGAGCAGCATATGCTAGTAATAAAAATTTCATTACGCGTAGTTGCAAAGGCTACTATCCAAGCAACATAAACTTACTGTAACTTAAGCATTCCTGAGCACAGCCAGCGTGCTGCTGTCGGCCGCAGCATGACACGTTCCGTGAGACATCGCTGCGGCTGAGCTCTCGAAAGTGTATTCTGAAAATAGCGACGCGGCGCAAAAGTAAACATCGCGGGTTTTAGAAAGGCTCTGCGGGTGGTTGCTGCGTCAACCGTCTCACCTTTGTTCGTTGCACTCCGCTTCTCTGTTTTCTCGTCTTTTGGGCATTTTGGGCATTTTGGGCGTGTTGACTTGTTGGTTTCTGTGTTCTTTGTAATAGTTCGCAAATTCCGTATTTGGGACCTTTACAAGTCGTTATAGCTCTCTGTCTTTTCTTTTCCCGGCTCAGCGTCCGCGGCTAGCGTATCTGCGCGCAGCAGAATGGACTCTCCACTTGCTGCCACGCTCCCACAGCCCAGCAAAGGCGCTCTTCTTTCTGCACTTAGATCAGCCTACGACGCGCGATCTTCGGTGCGTCTGACTTCAACTGCGCTCGTTTGCTTCGATCATGCGTCTTATGCGGCCAATGGCGACAACGCGTCGGTTTCTGAGGTATCAGACGTGCTAGACTCGCCCTTCCTCACCGCGGTCTGGGAACACGCGCGCCGCAGAGCTGAGGATCAGGCTGTTTTGGTGCTCGCCGACAACTCGTCCACCGCGCTTTCGACTCTTCTTCATCTTCTGCCGGCGTTTCCTAATATCCCGACCCATGTTTTCTCGGCTCTTTCTGTCTTTGCTCCATTTTTGTGTGCTGCCCGCAAAAACGTTGCTGTCTCTGTTGAGCTGTCTCTGTCGTTATCCGGCCAGGTCCTCGCTTCCCGCATGCGGATAGCCGACGACAGAGCAGACTCTTCGACTGTGCGTCAAGCAATTGAAGCCGCCCCTGTCTTTTCATACCTTATGGCTTCTGCGACCGCTGCTGAGAGAGAGGCTCTCTCTTTGCGCAGCACTGTCGACGACTACACTTTGATCCGACATACAGTTTTGCCTAAAGCTACTAAAGAGCGTGCCGCTGAATGGCGTCAAGCTCTGATTGAGTGCTCACTCAACGGCACCTCCGCTCTTCACGGAATTTTGGAAGTACTGTCAGGAATACTTTTGCTGGCGAATCATGATCCAGATGACATTCTTGATGGTGCGACTCTACTTGGTCTTGATCCAGAGAAGCTCGACACCGAAGCTATCATGTCAGACTCTGTTAAACGTTCAGAAATTGTGATCTCTGCATACAAATCTCTTTTAGTGCTTGTCATTGCTGCTATCAACAATTATCTTTCCACAATTGATGTTATTCCAGGTGCTTTGGACTCTGACCAAGTTTGTGCTGTCGTCTCTGTCATCGACATGCCTGCTGCTTTTAAATCTACTGCACTAAAACCAGTCTTTGCATCTGATGACGCTCCGGGATCAATTGCCGCAGAAATGATTGCCGATGGCCTTGCAGTCACTCCTACTCCAGCATGGCTCAATAAGACTTTACAACAAGGCGAGCATAACACTCCTTTAGTAGATATTTCTGCTTCCGCTGTCGAGATTTCCAATATTGTTGAGTCAACTTCGCTACTCGCTAGTCACCCTACCTCTTCCACATTTAACTCTTCTTCACTTCTCAATTCTGCCCGTGTGTGGCACATGATAAACATACGCACGTCTGACTCACGCTCTGAAAACTTTGATCCTACATCACCCACTTGGTCAAAATCTTTTGTTACTTCACAAATAAACTCATGGTTTATGGTTGATTGGATAAAAAAATATAAAGCCATTGACTTCACAGCTGACTTTGGTATTGACGAGTTCCTTGATCGGTATGCCCCATTACTTCAGAATGCTGGAATTGATGCCAGCTATCCTTATGCTCTAGACACTTGGGCTCAAACTCAGCGTGAATGGGGTGCAGATGGCTTCTTCCATGGTCGTCAACGAATTTGGTTGCGCGAAGACGTTTGGCGGACTCTTGAAGGTGAACTTGATGGCCTACTTCTAGTTCAGCAACAAGAAGAATACAACAGAGCTGAGTCTGAATATACTCCTTACATCGCTGATCGCGCTACTATGCAGACACCAGCTTCTCGTGAGTATCTGCTTGCTCAAGATGTTCCGCCGGTTCCAGAAGAAGATCTCACAACATTTGGTTCCAAATTTGCTGCTAATGACCCCGAAGCTCATGGGCGAACAGTGCAAGTTAAACCAAAGACTCGTTCTCGAATTTTGTGGACTACAGTCGTTTGGGGAATGACTTTTTGGATTCCTTCGTTTTTGCTTAGCTTTGTTGGGCGCATGAAACGTCCTGATGTGCGAATGGCGTGGCGTGAAAAGGTTACTATCTGTATTCTCATTTTCTTTTTGAATGCTTGCTTGATTTTCTACATGAGTATGTATACTTTATCTTTCTATTTATAGCATTGGTTAACGCAATATCAGTTGGTCTTCGTTTGGTTTTGTGTCCAGATTTTAACAAGGCATGGAATGCTGAGGAAGTCAGCTATCATACTGACCCCGACAATTTCTACGTCAGTATTCACGGAAAGGTTTATGATATTAGTGAGTAAATTGACTCAATGACAGCTACCTTTGCCTAACAAATATAGGTAAATTTTGGAAAATTCAACACTCTGATACAGTCATCAAAACAACACAAGCTACCATGGAGCCTTTCGCTGGAATGGACCTCAGTAACTACTTTCCTCCTCCTCTTTCACAAGTGTGCTCTGATTTTGTCAGTGAAGACGACGAGGTTTACTTAACACCTAACACTACTGCCGTGTACACTAATGGTATCCACTACACTGGTGCTCGTCAACCTTATCCTAATTCCAAGTTACATGATGTATCATGGTACAAGAAGGTGTTTTTGCCGAAAATAGAAAACTATTATAAGGGCGATTTGGTGGTAAAGAAGAAAGTTATAGAAAGCTATGGTCAGAACGGATTCAACAATTGGGTCATCATTGACGGTGGTATTTATGACTTGACAAATTACTTTTACACTACCAATCTCTTCCCAGCGCAAGATAGTACATATTACCAAAAGTATGACTTTTTGGATCCATCTGTCAAACGATTGTTCCAAGATAATCCAGGACAAGACGTCACCAAGTTATTCTACGATCCGACTGTCATTTCTCCAGACATCGCCACCAAGACAATGAAATGTTTCAACGGCGCATTCTATGCCGGCAAAGTTGATTTCCGTGATTCTCCAAGATGTACGGTGTCAAACTACATTCTTCTTTCAATGGCTGGAATTTTAGCTTTTGTCATTCTCTTCAAGTTTTTGATGTCTTTGAAGTTTGGAAGCAAACCTATGCCTATTATGCAAGATAAATTTGTCATTTGTCAAATTCCCGCGTATACCGAAGGTGAAGACGAGCTTCGTCGGGCAATTGACTCGCTTACTGCGTTGAAATATGACAATAAGCGACAGCTGTTGTGTATTATTTGTGATGGTATGATTATTGGATCTGGTAATGAAAAACCTACTCCAACTATTGTGCTTGAATTGCTTGGTGCGGATCCTAGGTTAGACCCACCTGCGCTGCCGTTCAAATCTGTTGGTGAAGGCTCTGCTCAACTCAACTACGGAAAAGTTTATTCTGGTTTATATGAATGTGAAGGTAACGTTGTGCCATACGTTGTTGTCGTCAAGGTTGGTAAACCGACTGAGACTTCAAGACCTGGAAATAGAGGAAAGCGTGATTCACAAATCTTGCTCATGGACTTTCTCAACAAAGTCCATTTCAAAGCTCCTATGTCTCCTTTACAACTGGAAATGTTCCACCAAATTAACAACGTTATCGGTGTTGACCCGGAACTTTACGAATACATTTTGATGGTAGACGCTGATACTTCAGTTCGTCCTGATTCTCTTAACCGGCTTGTTGCAGCTTGTGTACAAGACAGTCGAATTGCCGGAATTGCGGGTGAAACTAGTCTTACAAACCAAGAAGGAAGTTGGTGGACTATGATTCAAGTTTTCGAATACTACATCTCTCATCATTTATCAAAGTCTTTTGAGAGTTTGTTTGGTAGCGTTACTTGTCTTCCCGGTTGTTTTTCAATGTATCGACTTCGAACTGCTGATAAAGCAAAGCCGCTGATTATTGCCAATTCCGTGCTTGAGGAGTATTCTGACGGTGATGTCAATACTTTACACAAAAAGAACTTGCTGTCGCTTGGAGAAGATCGATTTTTAACGACGTTGATGACAAAATATTTTCCAAGAATGAGATACGTATTTGCTGATGACGCACATGCTGAAACTGATGCTCCAGAAAGTTGGAGCGTTCTTCTTTCACAGCGACGAAGATGGATTAACTCTACAATCCACAATCTTGCTGAACTCATTTTCCTCCCTGATCTTTGCGGTTTCTGTTTGTTCAGTATGCGTTTTGTGATTATCATGGATTTAATCGGAACCATTTTGTTGCCTAGTGTTATGGTTTATATGGTGTATATTGTTTACATGGCTATTGCTGATCCTTCAAATTTCCCGCTCATTTCTGTCATCATGATTGCAGCTATTTATGCGGTACAAGCATTGGTCTTTTTGCTTCGTCGTCAGTGGCAGCAGGTACGTTGACTGAATCATTTTTAAGTGTGAGTGTGTAATGCTAACAGACTTAGATTGGCTGGATGATTATATATTTACTGGCTTACCCCATTTACTCATTTGTTCTCCCAGTATATTCCTTCTGGAATCAAGATAATTTCAGTTGGGGAAACACACGAATTGTCGTCGGTGAACGCGGTAACAAGCAAATTATTGCTGTCAACGACGAAGGCTTTGACGAACGTTCCATCCCTTTACAAACTTGGGAAGAATACGCTACATACAACAATCTTCCAGGTCGCGTTCGTCCTAACATCGTTCCCTCAAGCGGAAATGAAAAGGCTGCTGCGGTCATGTACACTAAAGAAGCAATGGGTGAAGAATATGAGATGGATGATATGCGATCGATGCGCTCTGGATACCCACAACCAGTCTCTATCTACAGCGGTGTTCAAAGTCACCAGCGGCCAATGTCGCAATACACCTCAGTTCCACCTCAAAGTCCTTACACTCATCAACAGCGACAATCAGCTTACGCCACATCCAATTATGCTCAAAGTGTCGCTCCAACAACATACACTGCGCCCTACCAAAATTTAACACCGCAAGAGGCGCAGCGAATGTCAGGCATGACTTTATACCAACAACAGCAGATGCTACTAGATCAGCAACGAAGTAGTATGTATCGACAATCTTGATCACCGTACTTTAGATAGTTTATCTTTTCTGCTGATGTGAACTATTTGGAGTATTATCTAACGAAATTTTTGTTTATATGTTTGTGGTTTCATAACGTCTCTCGTTTTTGTAATTGTTTCTGTTACGATTTAACGTCATTCGCTTAATTTACGCTCTTTTATCAGCAACTTTATATCTGCGATTTGTATTAGCGGGCCTAGGCAAAGTAGAGTTGATCAGTAATTTCTCCGTTTATACTAGGGTTTTAGGGCGCACCCATTAGCGAAACTCTAATCTTTATAAAAAGCATCACGTGAATTTGTTGTCCAGGCAACATGCTAGAGTCAAAACAAACTTGTGCGGCTGCATATAAACTTTAAACCTAGTTTGAATTCCAGTTGTCGATGTGCATCTCATCTTCTTGCTAGTTGAGAGTGAATCAGAAAGTTGCTGGGTTATTTGATGGGATTACGTTTTGTATTATAAAATATTAGTAGTCAGAAGGTGAGCTTTCATCTATTTGTGATTGTTGAATGGCATCTGCGGGATCATTTGACGACGCGTTGCAGCAAGTCAAAGTCGGAAATAAACACAAAAACTTGAAGCTAATATCGCATATAGCAGAACTCTTCCATTAAAATGGACTCTATTTCTGAAGGATTTGAGTCTTTTATTATTGAAAGTAGCGCATCAGAACGCAGCAGGGCGTTTCTTGAAGATAGTCTTCAAAGAGATCTCGACAAGAAATACGGTTCTGAAGACTCGCTTTCGCTGAAATTCAAAAGTAACCGTGACAACAATCCAAAGCGTGCTGCTAGAAAGACAAATTCATACTCTGAAGACGAATCTCTCAATTTTAGTGCTTCAATGGATCTGTCTTCTGTTTTAGCGTCAGAAGATGAAGGAATTAGTGTCGCTGCTGGTGCTCTTGACGCGGTTCTAAATGAAGCTATGGATGTCTCGTCGGACCCTAGCATCGAAATTGGACGTGCGATTTCGCGTTCTGCGTCACCGAGTGTACATAGTAACGGATCACCTATTGAAAAAGCTAATAACTTGCCATCTCGAAAATCGTCAGAAAGAAATAGTCCATTGCCAACGTTAAGCGTGAAGAAAACTAGTCGACCGATGGCAGAAAGATCAGTTAGTGATATGAATCGAATGAGAGGTGGTGGCAACCAATTCAGCAATTCTCCAGCAAAGAAGACACAGCAACAACAGACGCGTCGCGCGTCATCAGCTGAACTTCCAACATCGTTCAAGTCTACTCAAGATTTACTGATGCAGTTGGGATTTAATGAGGAAAAGCCTGTACAACAAAAGAAGCATTCAAGTACAAGATTGCGGGAAAATAAACGAAGCATGTCAATGCCTATTCATACAATTCCTGAAGACTCTGTGCCAAATATCGCTGTGCCTGATATTACGGGGATTACATCGATAATGTCTACAGATTCTACTACTGAGATCAAACGCGATTTTAAACACAAAAATATCGGATCAGTGCCTATTAGCGATGACGATCAGGCAATATTGAGTGCACTTCGAACAATGCAGGAGCGAATTAAACAGCTTGAAAGCAAGAATGCTACATACAGAAATAGTGTTGCAACTTTAGAATCAGATGTTATTCGAACGACAAAAGACTATGAAGATGCGAATCGGCGCGTTATATCACTCGAAGCAAAATTAGAGCAGATGCGAAAAGATAATCAAAACAATGGTGGTCTTACGCCTGCAAACAAGGAAAAAATCCAAAGGGCGCTCGATAGAGAGCGTCAAGAATGGTCTCAAAAACAGAATCAGCTGAAATCGCGGATAGAGGATTTGGAACGAGAGATAACGTTTCAGAATATTAGGTGTGAAAGGCTCGAGGAGGAGAAAAACAAGGCGATGAAGAAAGTTGGAGAGGTTTTAGAAAAGAATGCGAGATTAAAAGAGATTAATTCTGCGTTGAAGGCAAAGCTGGATGAGAAGGAAAGGATGAAAGCTGATGAGAAGAAGAGCAGAAACTTCTCGGACGAAGATTCGTGGACTACAGAGGATTATGAGTCGGTAAGTAGGATGTGTATAAAGGAAGGCACATGTACTAATAAGCAGACTGAATATTTGCAACCGATAAAGAAAGAAAAGAGTCGACGGAAGGAGCCCTCAAAACGCGTACCTAAACAGAAGAGACCCACAAAGAAGCACAGCGCAGTTGAAGTTGATTCTGCCTCAGACGAAGATGATGGATATGAAGATGACGACGAGGATGAAGATTACACGACCGATTCCGACGTGATTTCTGAGACTGAGGAGGTTAAGACTTCTCGACGGATGAGCTCGAAGAAACCCCCGAAACCTTCAACATCGCGAAAAGTCAAAGAAGTCCAGGAGCCTACAGTTGAAATACGAAAGGTGATGGATAAACTAAGCGCGCATAATACAGCAGCATGTACAGTTTGTTCGCGACGACGAAAGCCAGGTATACGTCGTCCTGAAACCACATTCAACAATCCATCTCATGTTACAGGATCCGCTTCTGCTACGCCAGCTGAACCTGAAGAGCAATGGGAGGAAGAACATACAGTTCGCCCGACCATGTCAGCAAACGAAGCCGCTGCTCAAGTTCTAAGTCAACTCGAAGACGAATTCCAGCATCTAAAACTTAAATATCAATCAGAAGTCTCGCAATACGAAAACTGTGATCCCGGGTACGGCAAAAGACGACGGAAAGCACTGGTAGCGAAAATCAACACGACAGTTGAAAGTTTAGAGAGAAAAGCAGATCAGATTTACGCTATGTACGACGTCCTGGAAGCTAATCATGCTACACAAGAATATGTGGATGCGAAGGGAAGAGGTGGGAATGGGAATGTTGGGGGAGTGCAGAGTGAAGGGATTTGGAGTACAACACCGGGGATATGGGGACGATATGTTTAGATAATGGAGACGAGAGGAGAGTGTAAGAATATTGATAATGAGGGTGTATTGATTGTGATCTAATTGTAATGATAACGTACATGTAAGGCGACTAAATGCGACGCGTCTTTTCTATCTTTCTAGATCTGTATACTGTTACAGATAGACAATGCTACTTATCGTATGAAAGCAGGAGAAATTTGGCTGTTGGTTATAATATTATGGGCTGTGTCTTGTTCATGGGCATATTGGCTGAGAGTGGGATCGAAGGGGTTGAGGTGGGTTAGAGGTTGGGCGGCCCTGGTTTTGACACAAGCTTTGGATGCCAATGCCTGTGTTGGTCACTAACTCACAGAGTCCCTGTATCCCCCCTTTAAACCATAGCAATTTCAGTATCGTGCGCACAATATGTCCTACCATGTGCATGAGTTTTTTCCTCTCCGTAAAAATCAAAGAGCGGTGAAGAATAAGATGAGAAAAGTCCTGAATACCGATTTTTAGTGTATTCTGCTATTTCGATGCAAATAACTATTGAGATAGCCATAATTAAGTCTGAATCTGATGACACTTAATTGCAACATGATAGCTAAAAGCACGGAGAATAGAATCCATGCTTAGCCTAGGCATTCCCCAGAAAAAGATTCTCCTGTAATGAGATTTCAACCATAATTCTATCCAGCCTTGCCAGATCCCCGTCATATCTGTGTTTTCAAATAGTTAACAGATAATAACTTATTCATAGTGTTCTGACTCTTTCATGACAGTCTAACTGAGCAAGAAGTATATGAACGCAGATCTCCAACAATGCTTTTATCTGTTGAAACTCGCAAATGATTTTGTTCAGTGTCCTTCCATTTCTGTACAATATATAAAAAGTGAATTAGTAGTTTTTGTCCTTCTAGCTAGTTTGTAGTTGTGTTGCAGGCATTTGAGAGATACTTGATTCGATATTCATATATATGTAACCTTTGATATGCATTGATGGATTCACCCATCTGTGACTGTAAAACTTCTGCCAGGATTTTTCAAAAGAGACTGCAATCACTAAGATCTTCCAATCCCATAGTTATATTTCTGACCCAAGAGAATCAGAGTACAAAATAAAAATTCGTGACAGAAGTATATCATTTCTTGATATATGTGCTGTGTCGTCTGCTAGATTACTATCTTTACCTTACACTTATTTTACTCTGTAGTCAATATTATTACTACATACTCTCATATCAAAACCGCATTAATGCACCAACCCCTTTTTGAAGTTTCTGGACCTGTAAAAATCAATTTTCTTTTTTTAATAAACGTTTTGCGTCTTTGAGATAAATGCCACAACCAAAATTCTGTTTCATAGTATTCCTTCAAAGCTACTACTGTGTAGAAAATGATTGTTCTTCGCTCATGGCTAAAAACCGATGATGTAATGCACGTGATATCAGCCGCAAAAACAAAGGCCGCTAGACACAAGTTGCACGTTTAGACCGTTTGCCTCCTCCCTCTCCCCCGCTGCCTCTCACTGGTCTCGCTGGTCTCGTTGTGAAGTTTCTGGTATTAAAGATTTATATTTATCATGGTGACTCCTGAAGAGCAATCGATTGTTACTAGATATCCAATTCGGCCAGGCTTCTCTGAGGAATTCCATACATATGTTTTGTCCGAATTTAATGTTGCAGAACTTAACCTTCAGCCTACACCTGAAGCATTCAATCAATATGAGACCAATGGTACAGACTTTTGAATTAAGCTGTTTGATTAAATTCTCTTCACTTCTTCATAGGTTTGGAACCACTGTTGAAAAGAAATCGCTCGCAAATTACTGTTAAGATTAGTCGCCCTCTACCCCGCAAAGATACTACCCTCTAAAATGGAGCAGACAACTTTACGGGCCAATTTACTTCAACTTTGGAGAAATTAGAAAACAACAATGTTTAACCTACAATTTTCTCACCTCTGTTGAAAGTTGTTCTTACTCCCAATGTGGCAGATGCCATGATCTGGGAAGGAACTTTCAAAGCCATTGATGCATTTCAAGAATCATTGCAATCTAGAAGGCAGCCAGTCTCATTTATATGACAAAACGAGGACTCTTCACAGGGATATTTCGCATTACAATATGATGATTAATATGCTAATCTAAATGCAGCTGAATTAGTGGAAGCCAAATGGTGACTGATTTCAACTGAGCTAAACTTCACTTCTGCTGCTGACAAAAAATTTACTTCACATTGTGAAGTGATGAAGGACCAATTAAATATGTTTTTCCCGCAGGTGACAAATGGAAAAATAGTCTTGTTGAAATTATTCTGAATTAGTAATTATTCATTTTGATTTTTTTCCCAGTTTTCCCTTAGGCTTCAGCACCTCCCGTGCCTCTTCCAGACAATCTATCATCTCACTATACATATCAACATGATTATTTTTCCGTTTGTCACCTGAGGGAAAAACAACTTTTCTCAATTTGTTTGATTGGTCCTTCATCACTTTATAATGTGAAGTGAAATTATTTTCAGCAGCAGAAGTGAAATGTAGCCAATGTTGTGTAATTAATGCTGCTGAGCGAATTGTGCCACACCTTTGAAACCCGTTGCCAGTAATAGCTGTTAATCAGGTCACATTCACGATCTCAACATTTAAATTAGTAACTTTACAGTTTTTCAATTGAAGTGCATAGCTAGTTTTCTTATCGGAAATTGCATTCGGGACTGCTCAGTCGGCTGCAATCGATTTGAAGCATTCAGCGCTTATTGTGATACACATGCAGCAACAGTTTCATGGCTGTGCCTTTGTACCTTTCCTTTTGTAGTTCACTCACACCCCGTTGTTCAGAATGCTTCTACCTGAACATACAGCATGCTGACAACATGCCTGCATCCTCTCACAAAATGAAACTGTGCCCTAAGTCAAATAATCTCTCATATTTAAACATGATATCTATTGTTTAGCATACCTATAACTCAGATAAACAATTTTTCCCACTTAGATTGGATTATGTTGACTGTAAGATGGACAGGACACTTCAAATATTGAGCGCGCTCACTGTTGGCAGTAGATAGGTCAACTGAGTTTGTTGCCCAACATCAAGAGCTCCGAATTTAAATGAATCAAAAGTAGAATCACCAAAAAAAACTGGATGTAAGTATCTTAGACTTATCTCTGAGCAGTGTGACCTGGTTTTTGCAGACAAAAACTGGGTACAGTATACTAGATGAAAGGCATAGACTACAAAGACGCTTCAGAAGCAAAATAAGATTAGATAAATAGTCAAAATTAATAATTACTTCTTGTGCTCCTAGTTTTTTAAATCAATCTCCAGCAATATTATATAAAGTTGATGATGTTGGATTAATTGACATAACCAACTCCTCTAGCAATTTGCTTGCCTATGTACCTATCAACGACTTCTTCATCACAGTTTAAAACATAAAATAGATGACTGTTAGAATAAAATACAATAATCTTTACAATGTTTTTTGTTTGGAAGCCAATTATTTGTATATTGATAGCTGTTCATGACTGCCATGGCTCAAATGTTGGGCAGCAACAGGTAAATAAGCTCTCACACCCACATCAAGCTTCCACATGACATAAATTTAATTCCATAAACAGTCCATGCATCAAAAAAACCAATTGTGCTAAATTTAAGTCTACTGGTGAGCCGGTTACTTTGTTTTGCACAATAATTACCGAATGAGGTTTCTCCCTGATCTCGTAGTAAAAGATGAATCATTTTGTCAATACCAGCAATTTTCTAGAAAGAAAACGCTGGAATACTAGATTTATGCATACTGAAAATTTATTTTTTTGGTGATTTGAATGTGTTTTGTGCTTTTTTTGGTAGAGTAAGCTGGCTTTGTGGCCAGTCATTTTGTCTCTGGCGGGTAAATCCACAAAAAAACAGAGATGGGTATATGGATATGCTATATGGATATCATAATTGCTATATGACTATATCGACATATTTCTATATTGATATCGATATAAGAGAGTCTCACTAATATCTCTTATATCGATAATGTACATGTAAGGCGAGCACCCCAGTAAGGCGAGCGCGCCGCTTTCTACCATCAATTGGTGAATATATTCATTCACACCTCTACACACTTATTAATTTAGAAAACTGTCGCTAGAAGTAGGTAAATTTGATGATTCTGTACTTTCTAGATGAAATTTTTATGTTATGTCCACCTTTATTGCATCTGTAACAAGACTGTGCTCATGGCTGGTCACTCCTAGTAGAACCACTGTTCCGTTGCCTTTCCTGGTCTGATCTTGTATTCAACTCATTCTGTCCCATCAAAAT
>JAJLXV010000207.1:0-24646 GCA_030571435.1 Myxozyma mucilagina | reverse complement strand
ATTTATTATTATTTGTTATTATTTGTCAGATCTATTTTTATATTTGTTTTCTATTTTATTTGTCTATAAATACGGGGGTTTGTCCCGACTCTCAGAAAAATCATCAATTAATCAATTCTCTATTCTCCTTTACTTTCAGCAAGTAATCTATTCTACCGTCTAAGTTAGCAACTGATCAACAGTAAGTATTTTTGTGTTTGTTCTTGGAATCTTCTGTTGATCGGTTGCTAACAACTTGCCAACAACTTCTGTTAGCAACCGATCAACAGAATGTCAGCTTATATAACGAAAGTCTTTCCTTTATTACTCTTCCCAAATTAAAAAAAAAACCTTTTTCAATACATCATTTCATCATGATCAGACAATCCATCATCAGTATCCTCATTAACATTAAATACCTCCTCTCTACCAGGCACATTTGAACTCTTCTTTAATTTTTGAGCATTCAAATCTCCGGTTATAATTTTCCCCTCAATATCAACTTCCTCAATTAAATCAATTATCGCAGATTTTGTCATATTTCGAAACCCCCGTGTTCGTACAATTTTTCCCCAGTGCCTCATACAGAATTTTGCAGCAGACGAAGTCAAGGCTTGCTCTGACGCTTGCTTTGCTGATTGCCAGATTAGCACTGCATGCTCAATGTCGAAATTATCATAAATCCTATTGAGACAGATTTCTCGAAGTTGTGGAAGTGCGTACATGTTACTTAATACCAGCGTGCCCGCAATGGTGGTAATGCTGACATTGACGGGAAGAGTGTCAGAGTACAGATAATAGAGTAGTGCGTAAATTGTAGAGTATCGATCGGGGATGTGCATGCGTTTGCGATGATACTCACTCATTTGAGAGCGCGACAATATTTTAAAATGCTCCCAGCGAGCTAGCAAAATTATGGAGTGAACGTAAATTGGCTCCGATATCTTCTGCTCAGCAAGATCATTGTCATAAGAGTCATCAGTGATAGCAGTTATAGCAAAATCCGCAGTTTCTTTGTCGTTTAATATAGCAGAAATGTGAGAATTTAAGGAATGAGGAGGAAGAGTGTTGTTTCCTTCAGTGTCACTTATAACCAATACATTCTCGGAAGAACGAAAAGCAGACACTGTTGAAACACCAAAATACTGAAGATTAATCGGAAGAACATGTGATATAAAATCTGAGTTTGAGGCCTCACTTCTATAACCTAGCAAATAAGCCATTGTACCCGAAAAAGCGACATACGACCAAACGCCTCCCCCGAGAATATCGGAATATTCGTCGGCGAGAAGACGCCAACGCATTTCATTCATATCAAAGCAGGAAATTGAGGTTTCTGTTTCTTGAATAGCAGCAGGACCGGTCGTGGTAAAATCAATCACTTTTGAGCCGACAAATGCATAAAAGTGGCTTCCGACTCGCTTTTCAGAAGTAGGCGTGCCTCGACGAAAATGAGAACGAGAGTTGATGTGGTTTGACCTGTGTCGAGTGTAAGTACTAGAGATCGAGATTTCGGACTCTGCATCTTCGTTGCCGTCATTCTCTGTGTCTGAAGAGTTGTTTGTAAAAGTCAAAGAAGCTACAGCGGCGGTCTTAGTATCGAACCAGTATATATCAGAAGGTCTGTCCATTTCTTGCGTAAGGCCTCCAAACATCCAGATTTTGCTGGCGTAGACTGTAGTATCGTGATCGTAGCGAGGCACAAAGGGATGAGAGTCACTCCAAGTCATTGTTTTGAGATCAAGACAGAAAATATCGTCCAGTACTGAATGGTCACGAATACCTCCAGAGAAGTACAACCGAGTCTTTGATTCTGATAGACAAGCAGAGTGACGAGAACGACTGTTAGGAGGAGTGCCAAAAGTTTTTGGCTGGGACCAAGTCTGCGAACGCAGGTCGTAAATGTAGAGGTCGTTTAGAACATTTCCACGTTCATTCTCTCCGCCAAAGACAATTATCTTGCCGTCCTTCCAGTACGTGGCTGTATGTCCATGCCTACCACAAGGAGGTGTTCCTGCCGGCGATTGAACTTTGGTCGCACAAAGGGTTTTGGTGCTGATGAGGATGACATGATTGAACACTGGATAAACTGTGAGCCAGTTGCCCATGAATCTGAAAAATGCAATTACTTACGCTCGTCAGTGCCTCTGCCAAAGTCAAATCCACCAAAAAGAAAAATCACGTCGTCATCGGGACAAAGCAAGACGGACGCGTTCGCGCTGCAGATGGGGTAAGACGGCGTAGGAACGACGTCACAAATTTCTGGGGGCCGAAGTACATTTGAAGCGGGAGCCGCAGCGGGCGCGAGTAGCAGAGGCTCGTCTGGTCCGGGAAGCGGCGTACGCGTAAACTGGAACACGGGCGACACCGGTTCGGCCATGGCAACAAACACCGCAAACCGGGCGGATTTCTCTTACTGCTGCTCAACGAACCGGAGAGCCACGGCGACTTGCCATACCACGACGGACGGACAAGAAAGGGTACGACGAGGCAGATGCGGCGCGGATAGAGTATAAACTTTAATTCACGTGACTATGAAAAGTGGGAGCAGGGGAAAGCAGGGCGATGGGGAGGCCCATGTCGTAGCGAGAGCAGCGGGAAGAAAGGGAAGCTGATTTAAAACAAAAGCAGCGATGGAGGAAGGCGAAGAAGGCGCCTCGGCCACTCCGCGTGACGCGCGAGTGCTGCATTTGCTGCTGGCTGCGCAGGGCGTCGCGCACTACCACGAACGGGTGCCGCTGCAGCTGATGGACTTTGCCTACAGATACACCTCCGCTGTGCTCGAAGACGCCCTTCTCTACGCCGACCACGCCCGGCAAAACCACTCGTCCGCGTCCTCGTCGTCGGCGCTGTCTCTTGACGATCTGCGGCTCGCGGTCGCGGCCAGACTCAACCACCAATTTCGCCCCGCGCCGCCAAAGGAACTTCTCCTGGAGCTTGCCCACGAACGCAACCGTCGCCCACTTCCCAATGTGGCCGCCACTTCCACAATCAGACTTCCTCCAGAGAAGAACTGTCTGACCGCCAAAGACTGGGACATCGACGAAGAGCTTGCCGAGTTGCCGGTACGTTCTACGACTTGTGCTGATCATGAATTGCGTAAGGTGCTAATCACTGTGTTAGGACGACGAGGAGGAGAACGAAGACGACCAGCTTCCGGGTGCTAAACGGGCTCGTGCAGCGTAAATGAGTAGTTTAATGTGAAATGTATATTATTGATTTATTGATTTATTGTTTTGCGTATCTCTATGTACAAGATAGATGTAGTCGTGACCTGATCTGCGGCCCACTTTCAAGCAGAACCGCTGTATACTTCCTATTTCTGCTGTTGCTGCTGCTGCTGTTTCGCCGCGGCTTCGGCTATTCGTCGAGCCTTCTTTTCCTCAATCATCTCCGAGACGAACCTATCCTTGAACTCGGGTCCCATGTAATACAGCATGCAATCCATCATGTCGTTTTTCTGGTCTTTACAGGCCCATCCCGCAGTCAACATCTTGCCTTGCTGACAGTACGCAAACGCTACAATAAACGTAAGCAACTAAAGCAATCAACAAACATAGTATGCCACCGGCCACAATAACTTCTGATTACGTACCATCTAAAACATCGCGACAATTCTCCCGCGCAAACGCATTCTGCCGTGCCCCAACTTCTGTCTCATCTTTCGGCGACAACACCCACACTGGTACCGGAATTTCTTTTGACTTTTCCGCCATCGCCTTCTTTTGCTGTGTTCTGATTAATTATATCTTTCGGGCAAAGCAACCTGTTTGTACTTTCAACTTTCTCGCACCCTCAGCTCACTCCCGTCGTGCGGCGCTCCCGCTTTTAAAATTATTTCCCCCAACCAAAAAAGCCATCTCCTCCGTCTTCTTTCGTTCTGTTGTTACCTTTCTTCACCTCTCATAGCCATGTCTTCCCTCAAGTTTTCAGTACAGCACAAAGAGCATCGCGAGCGAGCACAGCCTTCAAACCGTAAAAAATGGGGCCTTCTCGAAAAGCACAAAGACTACGTCCTACGTGCGCGCGACTACCACAGTAAAGAGCAGCGCATCAAGATTCTCCGCGAAAAGGCGCAAGCCAGAAATCCCGATGAGTTCTATTTTGGAATGTACAATTCAAAAACATCTTCGGCTCCGAAATTCCGTGGAATGAAAGAGCAGTCAAGAGATACCTCTGTCGTGCTATCGGCAGATCAAATGAAACTTCTACGCACTCAAGACGCTGGTTATTTAAACACCCTGCTTCGACAAGAACAGTCCGCGATTGAGAAAATAACGACACAACTAGCTTTTACAAACGGAGCATGGAAAGAGGCGGCCAAAGATGATCAAGAAGAGAATCAAGACTCGGATTACGACTACAGCGATCTCGACGAAGACGAAGACTTATCCAACAAATCAAAAAAGACTCGAATGGAAAAACAGAAACAGTCATCATCACCAAAATTGCGACACAAAAAGTTCTCAGAAGAGGATTCTCTTTCCAACCCGACAGAGAATTTCACTGACGCATCGTCTCCATTATTTGACGGTCCTTTATCAAAACATCAGCAAGATCTTGTCTCTGCTCTCAGCCAACACAAGCAACGTATTTCACAAATCGAGGCAGTCCTTAACGAAGCCAAATTGCAAAAAGATCTTCTTGGAAAAGGTCCAAAGAAGAAGATTGTTAAACCTGACGGTTCTGCTGTATGGAAATGGTCTAATCAACGCAAACGATGAAATGTTTTTGTTCAGAAAAGTTAATAGTATGGATTACCAAAAATTAAATTTTCAACGTCTTGTATTACTATCTGCAAAAGATCTGTCACCTTATATAAACCTTGCTCAAAACTCCTGAAAGCGCCCACAACAACCCCCATTGTTTATCCACATAAAATGCTTTGAAAAATCAAAAATAAACTCGTATCGCTTGGTTCGGAGTGCTCTCGTTTGGACAGTACGGACATTTAAATCGCTGGTTCGGATTATTTTTACTCATCCGACCCAAACTGTCTTTCGCTACTATATGTCCGCATGTCATCATCATTGGCGGATTTTCATCCGTTGTCTGCTCTTTAGATACTGGGCAAACGAAAATCGCATGAAACTGAAACATATTCTCTGGCAACGGAATCTCAACTGGTAACTCATTCTCACTGCTCCATTCTGTCTGCTTCTCCCGCATAATTGTACCAACTTTCAACAATGTTGGCAGCGCAATTGCACCTGCTGATGTAGCAAGATACAAGGGTGAATCGGAGCTCAGTCCCAGAAGAGAGCAGAATTCTTTTGTTAGCGACCGTTCTGCATCAGCCCATGCTGTAGGTGCTTCAAACATATCAACATATGGTGATTTGTGCAAATCTGATCTATAGACGAAAGAGCACATGAGCTTTGATATCTCGCCCAGGTATCGCGTACCAAAAGGAGCGAAATTTTCCTTTGCGTATTGCAATGCCATTTGCTGTCCATTGACGGGCAATCCCGTAATTTCGTCTTTTTTCATGTTGAAATAATGAATAAACTGTAGCTTGTGTAAGCTGAACTCCAAACTACTTCCCAAACTCAAAAGCTGTTCGCGCTTGCTTGCTGCCCATGCAATAGCTGGTTTCAAATCATGCTTCTTCAAAGCACCCAAAATTCTATACATGTCAACAAACTCTTGCTCAATACTATCAGGAATATCTAGATTTGATTCTGCTATGAGGCTATCCGCAACGGAGAACTGCCCCTCACGAATCAAATGCATAGCGACTGCACGATCAAGTAGCGGCTTGCTGGAAGGTGGGAACGCCGATTTGTTGTAAGATGCCTCAACATCAATTTTGAATTTCTATTTCTTTCATTAGCCTTCCATCTTTTCATCGTAATAATAGCTCCTACCTTGTCAATGGCTTTAGAGTATTTACTTAGTGATCCATGAATGTCTTTTTGTGTATTCGTGATCTTCTCAGCAAATTCATCCGCACTACGCTTCACAAACGACAGTTGCTCTTTCCGAGACTGAGGTGCTATTCCCATTAGTCCAAATCAGCTGAATCGCCAGCAAATACAAGATTAATCATTCTTACCCGCATCAATCGTTGCTCTAGCTTTCTGCAGCGTGTCCAGCAACTTATCAACTTCGCTCACATATTTTCCAAAATCACCTGACTTCTCAAGTCTTCCAAACTCTTTTATTATAGACTCCATATCTTCTTCTCTGGCTACACCTTCTTCCGCCGAATAGCTATGCAGTTTGCTGCCACAGTTCGATACAATGTACTATTCGAGATCCGGGTGACCACGCAGCTAAAGTATAACCCACGCGGGGCTTTGTGGTACAAATCCCTTCACCCTTTCACTTCTCTCATCGCTCGTTGGGAGAATTAGAAAAGTCTAATCATAGAGAAATAGAAAATATTCGTATGTTCCTGCAATATTGTTCGTATTTACTTCTTGTGAATAAACAAATTATATACCAAAATGAAGCTCAATACTGCAGCCATGCGGTACTTAACCAACGAGGACTTTCGTGTTCTTACAGCGGTAAGTGCAAGCATGTTTCAAGCGTTCAAGACTGACGGTTCAAACAATCTAGACAGAAATGGGCTCTAAAAATCACGAGGTTGTTCCAACTTCTTTAATTACTCAAATTTCAGGTTTACGAGGCGGATCTGGCGTTGGAAACAGTATTTCAGAACTTGCCAAAGCAAATTTAATTGCACGCGTAAAAAATGCCAGCTGTGCGTATTTTAGAATTGTTTGGTTTTCACATCAATTAATTGAGATGCAGATGATGGCTACAGACTTACCTATGGAGGATACGATTATTTGGCAATTAAAGCTTTCTCTAATCGGAAATCTATATACTCTGTTGGAAATCAAGTTGGCGTCGGCAAAGAATCAGATATCTATGTTGTTGCGGATGAGCGATCTCGGAAAAGAATATTGAAGATTCATCGGTTAGGTCGAATTTCCTTTCGAAGCGTAAAAAACAATCGTGATTATCTCCGAAATAGACAATCTGCCTCATGGATGTATTTATCACGACTAGCGGCACAAAAAGAATATGCATTTATGAAGGCTCTATACGACAGTGGATTTCCTGTGCCGGAACCAATTGATCAGTCGAGACATTGCATTGTGATGTCTTTAATTCCTGGATTTCCCATGTAAGTATTTTTTGTTGGCCGTTTTAAGCGCTGCTTATTCATTCTTGCAGGCGGCAGTTATCGTCACACGAAGATCCTTCTACGCTTTACTCATCCTTAATGGCATTCATTGTTCGCCTTGCAAATAACGGTCTTATACATTGCGACTTCAACGAATTCAATATAATGATATTAGATGATCCTCCTTCGGACGATGAACAGTTTGTTGTAATTGATTTCCCCCAGTGTGTTTCTGTTGATCATGTTGATGCTGAGAGGTACTTCAAACGAGATGTTGATTGTATTCGACGTTTCTTTGAGCGAAAACTAGGGTATGTCGCGGAAGATTATCCTGATTTCAAACGCGACGTCAAGAGAGAAGGTACTCTTGACATTGATGTACAAGCTTCGGGGTTCAGTAAAAAGATGTTGAAAGAGTTTGAGAAAGCAATCTCGGAGTCTCGTGAGAAGGGAGAGGAAAACAATTTCTACGAAGAAAACTCGTCTGGTTCCGAAGAGAGCTCGGAGAGTGACGATCGAGAGGCTGAAGACGATTCAGAGACACATTCTGACGAAGAACCAGAGGTGACAGACACAACTACATCACCATAAATAAGTAATTCTATTTAAAATTATGTAGTTTCTTAGAATTTCTTCATTAATATAACAAGTTTAACAACAGTTATAGTTTACACAGCGTAGCAAATAAAATATAAAATGGCGATTTAAGTGGATCTACCATTCTCATTCAACCATTACTTGTCAATAAATCAAGCGACCTCATTATTGCACACATTAATTTCACGTTCATATCATGATACATCAGTTGACATATCAGAAATTATATATTGCCGCGTACTAAGACGCTTCGAAAAGAATTAAAAACTGTCGCACACAGAAATTATATAATTTATAAGAGCAATTGTAGCAAGTGCGACATCCAAAGTATGGAGCAAATTGTTAAAATTCGTTTTCGTATATCTCTATTTTGACATTGGTGATTCAGAGCTTTGAGTTGTTTCTTCGATGATTTTCCCATATTCTGGAATTGCTCTAGATCATAGCAGTAGTTAGTAAAAGAATTCAAATTGCATCAACACTTTAAGGGTGATAGTTAATAATAAAAATTGCATACTCTGAAACACTTATCTGATTGTGATTAGACAATTGCTGCCAGTCATACAGAACTTGAGACTGCTCTTCAGTTCGAGCAATATTTTCACCGTAAGATATGTCGTTCCCCGCGTTCTGAGGCGTGATAGGTACAGCAGGAATTCCGTAGCCTCTACTATAAGGGGCTGAAAACTCTTCTAGTGCTCGCTGAGCTGCGAGAAGATGATATTCATGCGCTCTCCAATTACGTTTCTTCACTGTGACTTGTTTCAACTTCTTTTGTGCTTCAGTGTCGCTAAACCGCACCTGTATTAAAGCACCCCCTTCCCCAATTGGCTGTCCATTAAACTTGCTGATAACCTCTTCAGCTGTTTGGCGAGAAGAAAACCTATTAAAGCCATAAGTCAGACTAATATACACACAAAGACGATGACCGTTCTACCTAGCAAACCCAACACCTCGGTTATTACCATGTCCATCTCGCAGCACTTTCAAAGAAATGACTGAATATGACTCCAGCAACTGCTTAAACTCCTGCAAAAACATTAATTAGTACCTGCTCAATATTGAAATATAAATAAAACATAAAACAGCAGAAAAAGATAGATGAAATAACTAACAGTCTTATCCCAATGCCTAGGAATATTGGAGAAATAAATATTCGTAGAATCTTGATCTTGTAGCTCTTGGAGTCGCAATGCAAAGGATTGCTACTCAGTCAGTATAGAGTATATTAAAATTTCTTTCGAAATACGTCTTACCTTAGCAAATGAAGTTTGGTATCCATATTCTGCTAACCCTGTTATACATTGAACAGCCTCTTGCTCGGTCTCAAATTGTGCAAAACCAAATCCTTTGCACAAACCTGTCAAGCTATCCATCATTGCTTTTGCTGTGGAAACCGAGCCGAAGCGAGTCACTATTTTGAATAAACTTTCGTCTGTAGTAGTAGGAGCCAGACCTCTGATATAAACATTGGTGGTCTTTCGAGGGTTTTTAAGCGCTTCTTCTAATGAAAATGGCGCTGCCCCAGAATGAGGGGAGATGGCCAAGGGAATTGGAAAGTCGCTGTTGTCGGTGACATCACTATGCTTTATTGTTTCGACCTTACCTGAGGGCGATTGGGTCTTGTTAACATTTAGCTGCCGAAGTCTCATATTGACATGACCATTAACACTACTGTTATTTAGTGCTCGATTTTCCGATAGTTTGTTGGATCTACTTTGATTTAGCGCATAAAAATTCCCATTTATGTGTGAATAGTCCCACGGCATTTGCTGAAAATGATAAGCTTAATCAACCAAATTGATGATATAGTACGTACCCATCCTCCTTCGTACCCTCTCCATCGTTCAAAGCGACCGTTAGTGTTGTTATGAGGATATTGTCGGCGAAATGGTAAATTTGGCTGAACAAACGGAGCAGAGTACTGAGGCCCAGAACCCATTCCAGACTGTGCTTGACGAATAGAGTACATGTCTAAAGGATGAACTGAAGATGAATGTCCTGCATACATCGAATATAAAGGCATCGGAATGCCAGTTGGATACAATGGCGAAGAGAGAGCGCCTTGAGACATGTACTGTGCAGGTTGCACGTAATTTCCTGGTTTATCTGATGTTAAAATCGGGGAAGGATAAACTGTAGACATATTTCCAGAGTAAAATGTGGTAGAGCCTGGATAATACTGAGTTGGTATGACTGATTCCTGTGAATTGGCTTGTTCCATCATTGACCTCGCCAAACAGGTAATCTAACAACCTAAAATATAATCGAGTATGAATCTTAGTTTGTATTGCCTTAATATAGTAACCCCAGCTGTTGATAAAAGTGAATAGAGTGTAAGAAATATCTGTTAAAGTCAAAATATAGTTAGCAGCAAGGAAGCGCTTCCATTGCCGAGATGATCTGTTGTGGGCCGACGGCAAGTGGGAGTTTGGTAAACAAAGAGTGCTATGAAGGCACGTGCATGTCAACCGTTGCAGCATAAGCTTAATTTTTGATATAGCCTCGTGCGCACCCCCAGAAGAGTTCTTCTTAGAAGCAGGAGATGACACTCGGTTGATCTGGAATTTGCAAGCACTAGAAATATATCTACAAGAAGAGAAGATACAGCTCTAAGGCTTTGATAAACTTTCTGACTGCTGCTCAATTGTGGCAGTCTCAAGCTTGACTTGACAAATGAGCTTGTATATATAAGCGCGGGTGTACAAAATGAAACTTAAATAGCATGTTGACACAGTAACGTTCTGTAAGCATATCAGATGGCTGTTATCTGGGTAAAAGAGCAGGACTCTCACACAGTTGGGGTTCCACGGGGATAAAGTTGCACTGAGGGGCCTTAAAGCGGGGAGGCCTCCGATGCTTAATGTCTGTGAAATAGTTAGATTCATCTGGATGTGACACAGAATTAAGATGTTTGATCGGGAAGGGATTCTCCGCACCATAGAGCTGGACAATCGAAGAGTAATTGAAGAATCCCAGGGAATATGTCATGGCTGGTGTATCATTGTGAGGCTTGTTTGTGGATGTACGGAGATCATCGAGATGGCTGTGGCTGTTGAGCTTTGAAAATGATGGCTAACAGCAATAGACTGGTTTTTGAATGTAGAACATATCATTTTGGCACGGGGTTGTCTTCGGTTACAAAGTGATAGCGAGGGTCGCTCTTCTCATTGCTATTTAAGCACAATCTCTACCTTTAACATTATAATCCCTTCAATTTTCACAAATCATACCAGAACCTGATAAATCTAAATTTATTCAAATCTTCGAGCAGGCGCCGATATTATTCCAGAGTTGCCACATTTGCGATAGCGCCTTTAACCTGCATTAAAACTTCCTGGAGGACCATCATCCCAGCTCTGTGTGCTTATTAATATGCCCAGCACAATCTGTTGCCACTTCGTTGTTAATCCAGTCTTTAAAGTCCTCTCCAAGAAACAGTCAGATTGTCGGTATATAAACGGCCAGGGTGATAAGTGGCGGAATGGCTCATCCTATGAGTTCACTGAATAAAATGCATTTGACCAATGTCGATTGCCGGGCTGCGCTAGTATGGCCTTGCCCTTGGCACTCCGCACCAAAAACCACCATACAGATGATAATGACGCGCCTAGTGCAAACCGAGCTTCATCAAAACTGATCAGGTCCTCGTCTAGTATAACGTACCCAGGCAAAACCAGTCAAATCAGTCGCAGATAGCCGCCGGATACTCATTTTTGGCTCTGGGGTAGTTTTTTTCTTGATCATTCGTGTTTGGTGCTGAGACACAAAGTTAGATGGCCAACAACGGTCAATAGGGTTTTCGTGGTATATCGATTATGAGAGTTGCGAGTAAGACAGGAAGAACCTTAATCAAAGCGACATTTATCGAAACACAGAGACCTAGTTCTTTTTGAGGCATAAGAGCTGGAGTATATGTTTCACAAGTAAACCATGTCTGATAGAGCAAGAGTTATTGGCTCACTCGAAAACCGAGGATGTCTTATGCATTAAGATAAGAATAAAAGCGTAGATAAGCAGAAGATTGGCAACAAAGAAATGACAAGACCCACTCTGTCCATTAACAATTCTTTAGTCGAGACAGATTCTCTCAGCAGCGTTCAAACACTCGATATAGACCTGGAAGATCAGCAATTTCTATAACACTGGGCAATAACTCTTTCGTGCCAATAAGACGTCGTCTGATTTCTGGAAAAATGAGCTGCTCCACAAAACTGGCAGTTTCTTTTTTTCTAGTTTCTAACAGGCGGTCTAACACAGCGTCGACACCAATTGTATCGTTTGCTGTGCTTGGGAAAGATTCAGGTGTATAAAACGTAGCTAACTCTTGTAGTATTGACTCGAAGCACTCAAGCTCGTCACTATAATTTACCTAAAGTATGACTCAATCAGCCCAATGAAAGAGAAATGCAGTGAAATTTTCTTACTTTGGCTCCTAAACGATAAACAAACAGAGGTAACTTTGACAGTGGTGGGAGATAGCCTTTCAAAAGTAAAGGAATACTCAAGAGTTTTCCGCCTTCTGTAACCTCTATGGAAAAATACTCCAGCAGCATTAGTCGCATTTCGATCAACTGACCGGCAATTGCCTAGAAACTGTGAGACTAACAACTTAAATACAACCAAGCTTTTTACCTCATAATCGATAGACTCTGGATTGCATTTTGGATTTTCGGTAGCGACTTTGAGTAAATCTTCCAACTGTAGAGACGGTTCTAACTTGATTACCCCAAAATTACCGAAATCGTTCAAACCGATTTGATAGAAAAGCTCGAAGCTGTGATAACATCTTAGCAAAAAGTAATGGCAAGTTCCCGTCAAAAGTGTACCTCAAAGAGCCATAATCAACCAGAAACAGTTTAGTACTATGCTGAAGCGCAACTAAGCGCTTTGTTTCATCCACAATACCTACAAAGATATTGTTTGAGAGTAGTTTCGTCAGTCCTATAAAAAAGTGTTAACATAGAACTACTCGACAGCAAATGAAATGTAGAGTAACCTTCGTGCATTCGATCTCGCACTTTACTTCGCAAATTCTTTACACTACTCAATTGAATAGATGCCCTTTCTCGCTCCAAAAGCTCGTACTTTTCGAAGATAGGAGACTTCTTGATTAGTTTTTCGGGAGCCGCGCTATCATCATCTAGAAGGGATATGTCGCGCTGCTTATCATCTGCGGTGACGACTTCGGAATCGTGAGAGCTGTTCGTGAATATCATGTTGGTTATTTTTCGTTCTTTGGAATCGGTTCGCACTAAATGATATTCATATGGCCTCTTGGGCGGTTTGAACGTACTGCTACCCTCCAAATCTTTTAGTTTAGACTGATCTGCGCCTGTCAATATCGTTTGTGTTTTGTAGACGCGGCTATTGTCTAAAGCACTCAACGACTTTTGAACTTCCTCACAAACTTTTTGAATAATAGCTTCCTCATTTAAAAATCGCACTTCTCGTTTGGTAGGATGAATGTTAACATCAAGTTTTTCACTCGACACAAGTAGAGAGACATATATGAACGGATGACTACCTTTTGGAAGAAAAGCAGCGTAGAGCGTAGCAAGCGCACGTTTGAGCGGGGCACACGATACAGAACGATCTGCTACCATCAGCATAATTACTACTTCAGTTTGAATTCCACACTTACGATTAATAAAAAATAGAGGAGACAGACTCTTCTTAGAATTGTAGTTGGCATTTGAAATCCACCCGGAAGCCCCGATCAAACCAATACGCTTCTCTGGGGCCACTTGAAAAGAGACGAGCTCATTTGCTAATTCAGACCCGTAGATAAGCCTAATTTTCTCAAGCGTAGACACATTCGAAGGCGTCACCAATGAATACTGTTTATCGCCATGCTACTAACTTTTAGCTCGTACAACGATGAGCACTGAACATATATGTTACCTTCTTGCATGTAAATGAAACTCCTTCTGAATGAATAGAATAGCGGCCAACAACATCAATTATGCGATTGTACTCATCTGAGCTAGATCTAAAAGCCGAAAGTCGAGAGGGAACATTGTAAAATAGATCTTCCACCTAGCATGCTGTTTCAGCATATTGTATCAGAAGGTCTCTAGAAAAACTTGCCAGTATTTGTGTTCCCTGTTTTCCTGCAGTAGCTTTCGGCTCTTCTAAACTTCCGTCCGAGTTCGAAGCCAATTTTCCATCGCTGTATCTAGCCTTCCATGCACAAACTGAGTCTTTTGTTTTAGTCGTTACGGTCAAGCGTGCTATATGAGATATACTAGCTAATGCTTCTCCGCGAAACCCATAAGTCGCCAAAGAGTTCAAATCATCAAACGTCGATAACTTCGACGTCGTAAATCGTTCACATAAAATCGGCAAATCTTCGCGCTGAATTGATTAGGACAATTCAAAATAGGCTCTTAGAGTTTACTAACGTCAATTCCGTCTCCATTGTCAGTGATTTGCAAAAGCTTTAAGCCGCCATCTTTTACTGTAATATCAATTGAACTACTCTTAGCATCCAAAGAATTCTCCAGCATCTCCTTCAGCGCATTGGCAGGATGAATTATAATCTCTCCAGCGGCTATGCGATTGATCACCGATAGATCTAGAGCCTATTGATATTGAGTCAAAAGAAACAGTCATGGTAATTCACAGTAAAATATACCTTTATTCTTCTTCTATTGTCTCCAGCATCAGATTCTCCAGCCATCTCTTATCCAATGATACGGCTATGGAAATAGTCCTGAACAAATTTAACTTGGACGCGTTTGACCGCGTTTGTCCGCTGCGGGTTAGGGTATAAATAACTCTATATAAAGACTTCGATGGATCAGTTGTAAGCAAAAGCTTACGATTCCTTGTGAGAGAACAACAAGCATAAATGAATCTGTGTGAAATGCAATTTTTTTCTATATAACTACAATCTAAACGATACCTTATTTTGATTTTCGCTCCCTGGATTTATATGCACAAAAACGAACGAGATTCAATATAGCTTCGTCAGCTTTGGTTCGAAGTAACACATTCTTTCGTTTATCGATCTTCTTGGCCATTTGCCGCACCTGAGATTGTACCGCGACAAGATGCTTCAGCAGTCCTCCTTTCACAAAAACCTCCTCATCGTAATCATAAGCCTTATCGGAGAATATGTCAAACAAAGCGTTCAGAACTTCGATGACTACTTCTGGTTCCTTGTTTGGAAGCGCCATTAACTGAGTCATCAAAAACACAGAAATCTCTTGAGTGACATTAATACGACCTTGTTGCCTTGCAATGACTCCCAGAAGACCAATCACGTTAACGCGAAATTCCAGAAAAGCTACCTGGTTACTTGCGTCGTTAAACTGCTTCATAAATAGCCTGATTTCTTCCACTGAAGTTGGAACATTGCCTTTACATTGAGATGCACATGCCCATAAAAACCCAACAACTCCACTTTTTTGTTCTGATTTGTAGTTGTCCAGATTTCGATCGGTAGATGTGTAGTAATTTCGTGCCACGTTGGTCCAAGATGAAGAATTGCTGCAAGACATATTCAAAGTCCAGCAAAAATTGTTTAACGCATTGAAAGCGCGAGAGCTTAAAGAGTCGTACGCTGCAAGCTTGATAAGTAGTGGAAGAACTTCATCTAATACTACTGTATTGTGACGCAGCTCAGACTCCGAAGATTTTTCGGCATAAACATCCATTTCAGTGTCTGAATTCGCTTCAACCTCATCATACTCAAGATCTTTTGCTTCAATGTCTTCATCAATAACATCTTCCATCTGACTCACATCCTGCTCCTCTTCTAAATCACCCTCATCGTTGGCAGTATTCTTTGTTTCACTCACGTACTCTTCATTTGAATTGGAAAGACCAAATATCTCGCCGATAGCAGCCAGAAGCTCAAGACCAAGCTGAAGCGCAAGCATGGAGTTTTGGGCAGCTATGAAATCATCGTCTATCTTCGGGGCGCGTTCGAGACCGTCTGCTGGAGAAGGCGAGATCTTTTGTAAAACCTCTTCCACGTTTATTTTTCCAAGCCCTTCACAAACATCTTTGCAAAGATCTAAAACATCTATCGAAGCGGTTGGGTTCACTTCCAAGATATTAAGTTGAACACCCGTGATATACATTCGTATTGAAACACTCAAATTCTCGTAGTTATGAAAAGCCGCAGACTGTATCTCCTTGATATAAATTGGATTCTCTTCACTCATAACGTATAAATTTTCAGCTGCTATGACTTTGACTGAGTCAGGAATGTCAGTTCTTGAGATAAGGTTCAATTCAAACGCTGGAAGATTGGGAAAACGACTGACAACAGAATCACGGATTTCGTCAGAAGATCCACCAAGAGAAGTGAGAAGAGAGAGTATGTGCTCAAGAAGGTTATACACAGCTTTCTCTTCCAGATCATTTTGAGAGGTTGATAACGCTACTTCAATCTACAGTGATTAATAAACCGACAATTGAACTATTAGATTTAGATACCTTATTAAGATATTTTTCGATCAACGTTAGGATGTCGTTCCGCCAAACAAAAGCACAGACATCGTACCCTTCCTCAAGCGCAAGATTTCTTAATATCCCAAAAGACTCCGAAACAACCTCGTCCGAATCGTCAGTAAGAGACCGTTCCATAATTATCTTCACGAGCTTGTTTTTCAAAAGCATTCCACGAATCATGGGAATTTCAATGATGCTAGCAATGGCAGAAGCCGCCATTGCGCGATCTTTAGGATCATGAGAAGTGAGCTTCTGCAATAAAGGTACAGCAGCCTCCGCGTTTTCTAAAGCTGGCTTGCTCGTTGACCGATTATTTTTAATCGCAGATACTCGAACCAGCGAATTCCTGGAAGCCTTTTTGATTTTTGCCATGTTTAATTCTATCAGGCGATGTCCAGGACGGACTTCTACTCGAAGTAACCTACGTAGTGGCGCAAATCAAAAATTTATTTGTTTCCACGTCAATGTCCCAACAGCGACCCTAAACTGAAGTCGGTCAAGCTCATCGCCTCAACGCTTCATCTTGTGCCGTGCGATACGTCACTTCATCTCAAGAACAAACGGCGGCTTTTCGGGTTTTTTCCTTCAGTGGACGCATTCACAAACTTTCAATTTTTTTTACTAGCAGCGATTTGATTTGACAGTTTATTTGTAGTCTTTATTCTACAAGAACAAACGCTGCGAGGTTTATAATTCCTATTGGTCTGGAATAGCAATTACATTGTTATTCAACAATCTCGTGATCTCTTGTAATGTCTGGATCGAACGGCTCGTTGGCCTCCAAGAAGTACGCTGTGGAGATTTTTTCGTATCGTACACACATGATTAACAGACAGCTTTGTAAAATCGCCGCTATCATGTAAGGAAGCCAAGAAGACCACGCAGTCCCTTCGCGTGAAGCTAATGACAGAGCCCAAATGAAGCCACCGGGCGCTTGAAGTAATAATGTATGAACAGAAATAGACTCAGCAGACTTCAGCACGAATGTAGTATAGATCTGTGGGAAGTATTGACAAACAGCGAAAATAGTAGCCTCGATACCAAGAATGCTGGCATATATGGTTCTTGCATGACCAGCGTGTCGAAAAATAAACACAAAGAGAAACGTTACTGAAAAGTGAGACACACAAATCGCAGTTAGCCAATAAGCGCGAGTTCGATCATTCTGCATATACGCTTCGCCAGGAAAATAGTAGAGGTAAAGAATCAGAATGACTGAAAACATCGTAAATTGGAGCGCAATCTGAATAATTCCAAGAGAGGCATTAAAACACCGGCCGCGTGATATGCTTGAGCAGCATCCTAATACTTCAGACGACAAAAGTAGAACGTTCGCCAGAGAGCAAGTGCCCGACGCGAATCCGAGCAGTAAATACCATGGCGAAATGCCTCGCGAGGATCGCCGCCTGATTATACGAACATGCTGAGGAACATATGATCCAACAATACCCAATGCAATGATAACAGATACTACTGTGTTGAATAAAGAAGCGTGACGCAGCTCTACGCATAGATCATCTTCCACCATGGTTGCAGCTAATAAGTCGGACGGCTTTGACCAAAGGAGCCTGCAAGTAGCTGCGGCGCACGTGCCATTCATTCAACGCGCACTTGTTCTGGTTCGTGCACCGCCGGCTCTTCGCGTTTAGACAGCAATGACCAACTTTTAAGTGTTCAGATGTCGCGCGATTACACTACTGCCATATTTGTGGCAGGCATGCTGGTGACTGGCTGCTCCAACTCCCTACTTACAAAATTTCAAGACAACCAATGCGTTGAAAATTGCGATGGGGGAGCCTCGGAAAGAAAGTATTTTGAGCAACCAGTTATACAGACTTTCCAGATGTTTATAGCTGAAGCCGCGTGCTGGAGCTTTGTTCTGTTGGACTTTATGTACTCACGTTACTACCGCAGAGATCACTCCTCGTATGATGCGGTTCAGAGTGAAGCTGGAGAAGAGATTGTGATCACAACAGATGCGAATCTTGCATTGTTATCGAGCGACGCCGCGGAGGCAGCATATGAGGTTTCGCCGTCACCTTCGTTAGATGGTAAGCGGATATTTGGATTAGCTATACCTGCGATTTGCGATATCTGTGGAACAACTTTGATGAACATTGGATTGTTATTTACTCCGGTGAGCATTTATCAAATGACTCGTGGGGCTTTGGTGCTCTTTGCTGGTCTTTTTAGCTATCTATTCCTCAACAGAAGGTTGAAACAAAAGCAATGGTCTGCTCTGGGCGTAGTGGTAACTGGTGTCTTTATTGTTGGTTTGAGTGGTATTCTGTACTCCGACAAAAATCAAGATCACAACGACGAAGTTGGTCGCTCCTTTTTACAAGTCACGTTTGGAATTCTTCTTATTGCTTTGGCTCAAGTATTTACAGCGACTCAGTTTGTTTATGAGGAGCATATTTTGAAAGATTATCATCTTGACTCAGTACGTGTTGTTGGATACGAAGGCATTTTTGGATTGTTGCTCACAGGTGTGGTCATGATTGCGGGATATATCACTATTGGGCATACAAAAGAAGGCAGTGGCGGATACTTTGATGTGCCTACCGCATCTAGACAAATTTGGGACAATAGAGCTGTTCTGATATCTTCATTAATGATTATGATTTGTATTGGATCCTTCAACTTTTTTGGCATTAGTGTCACCAAAAGAGTAAGTGCTACAAGCAGGTCCACGATTGATACTTGCCGAACGTTAGGTATCTGGTTATTGTCTATTACTTTTGGATGGGAACAGTTTAGGATACTGCAACTTTTAGGATTTTCATTATTGGTTTATGGTACATTAGTATTTAACGGCATTATTAACCCTTTTATTTTTGAAGAGTTAGATAATAGGCTGAACAGCGGACAAATCAGACTAGAAGAATCTAACGTCGATGAATAATACTTGATGTCAAGTTTTGGAAAATATTCTTTTTAGTGTGAGCAGTGAAGGCGTACTTAGAATAGTGACTATTTCACTATGCTTGTTCCACAAATAGAACAATTCTGGAATTAAACAACTCTCCAAAACTGAAGCAATCAGTCATGTTGCTTGGATATTCTAAAGCGTTGTAATCATCTCTCTTGTTTTCTCATTGTTTTGTCTTCGGTTTGCAGTCACTATTTATAGTTTATTCTAAATGTTTTCTCATCGAAAATATATACATGGGTGTGAGTACTTACTCGACAGTTTTAGACTTCTTAAGCTAATATAATAGTAGTTAGCTCTAGTACGGGATGATATTGCGAAAGCACTTCAGGCCATAAATGGACTTATTGAGGCAGTAGACTATGTTGTTGTGAGCAAGAAAATGGCCGAATTCGAGTTCCATATAAATTTCCTCGGAGAGAGTAGCATTCAGGAAAGCCATAGTGACGTCCTTCTAGTGGACTTGCATGTCGAACTGAGTCGACAACGCCAACAATAAGCGAAGAGACTCATAATGAATAACCGGACTGAAGGTCTCTGTGTAATTGTACCTTCGCATTGCGTAAAACCCAGGGCAACTAAGCGAGCCTTATACCAATCAGGTTTCCGTGTAAAGACCCAACAACTGCCAACCACAATCATACCTTTGCGAAAGTCCACAAGCGTAAAGGTGTTATTGGCCGTATAAGCGTCCAGTTCCTCTTGAAAGGCTGCAAGCCATTGAGACAAGTCTGGAAGAGAAGGAATATCATTGAAATGGAGAGGAGCAGACAGAGAGGTGGCTGAGAGAGCGGCCACCAGATAGGCAGTAGCAGAGAGATTAGGATGAAGTCACTTAGAGTGATGCAAGCCCAGAGGAGGTGAAGAGGAACGATCAATAGAGAGAGTAGAGATAGCCATAGATTCGTCGGTATCAAAAGCGACAATGAGATCGTCAAGAGTCACTGATTCGGCAGCAGCCAAAGAGTTGTAAGAGTTGGTAGGAAATAGGTATGGTGCAACCGGAATGCATATGAGCGCAGTAGATACTGTCGGAGAGTCAGGTTCCAGAGTAGGAGAGTGGGGCCGCTTAACGGGGCAAGAAGAAGGTAGCAGGCGGGGTTGAACCACAATAGTGTCTGAAGGTGGAGAAGGAGGACAAACAATGATGGTGTCAGAAGAAGGAACATCGTCGGAAGGAGTAGTCATCCCAAGTATGAACAACAATTGTATCGAGATCGTGCAGGTCGTGATGATGTTGATCAAGAGATTCAGCATCGGCAAACGTAAGATCTGAAGAGTCAGAAAAGGTAGAAGACTCTGAGTGGGAAACAACGGAATCTGTATCACGAGAGGAGACTGAAGGAGACCTAGAGGAAGATGACACATGTGGTGAGACAAAAGGGCGAGACCACAAAGTAGTGGAGGAACATGGCACACCGACTGTTGATATCGATGAAAAAAGAGATGAGGAAGAGATAGAGGAAGAGATAGAGGAAGATGATGGGGTCGACTGAAAAAGAAAGCGATGCTTGTCGAAGTCACATCAGTGGCAGTAACAATCTGTGCCGAATCAGAATGGTAGAGACGGTAGGCTTTGCGGTTCGACTTGTAGCCGAAGAAGGCACAAATGAGGAGACCAGAGCAAATTTGCCATTGCGGAGCTCAGCAGGAATAAGTGGGTAGGCTGCACAGCTGAAAACACGTAAATGAGAGACTGGAGAAGAACGACCAAAATAGCAGTGAAAGGGTGTTTCCAAAGCGATAACTGAAGAGGGCATGCAATTGAGAGGTAGGGAGCCGTACTCAAAGCTTCAGACCAAAATGTGACCGGAACATGCCCCCCAAGAAGAAGACAGTGGGTACGTTCCTCTAACATATGGTGGAAACACTCAACAACACTTGTTTTATGATGAGTTGTACAGAAAATTGGTGGTGAATGCCAGTGGTGGAGCAGAAATGGTGAAAAAGAGAAGTAACAAGTTCGCGACCATTATCCATGTGGATAGCAGAAACCCGATAGTCACCTTGGCCAATGAATGATCGTTTCTGAGCATTGATAAAAATGATAAGGGTGGGACCAGCCGTAACCTTATTCAGAACCGAAAAAGTAAAGACCATGCGGGAAAAGTCATCAACAATCATAAGGAAAAGGCAATTGGATGAAAATTCTTCATAGCGGAAAGGGCTGCAAACATCAATGTGAAGGAGTTGAAGAGGCTGAGTAGCACGAAAAGAGGCCGGAGTCTTTGACCGTTTAGTCATTTTGGAATGGACACATGTGTCACACAAATGAACATGCTGGACTTCAGAGGGAGACAACAAGAGAGAATAAGTTACCAACTTTGGAAATAGCAGACGAACCAGGATGTCCGAAATGGGCATGCCACAAAGAGGTGGTTTCGGCATGGGCTAGGAGCGCATGAGAGGACTTACGAGCTAGCGAATAGATGGAATCTAATTGCACCGGCATTTTTCATCCATGGGTACGACAGAAACTTAATTTACTTTACGCTTTTTGGCTAGATCTTTTTTTAAGTTTCGGAACTGACATGACTCTCGGACTGTCCCGCGTTCGCGACGAGTCACAAATGAAGTCACAATGATCCGGACCACATGAGCAAGATATGACCTTCCGACCCCTTCCGACCAATTTAAATTCCCTGTTTTCTTGTGCTTGAAGAGCTTTCATTATTCTTTTCTTTCAACTCGCTCCTTGATTAGCTTTCACATTTTCAGGTATGTTCATTTCTTATCTTTCTGCCAACCTAATTGACACTCTGATGATACAGATTGAAGATACAACTTTTTGCCCCTTCCAACTCCTTCCAACCAAATTCAATTTCCTGTTTTCTCATGCTTGAAATCATTAGTTTTTCTTTTCAACTCGCTCCTTGATTAGTGAGGATGATGAGAATGATGAGGGTGATGGGATTCATGATGATGATCATGACAACATGAATTCAAGGCATATGAATTATGTTGCATCTGTTTTATGGTAAGAGGAGAGCAACAACATCTTAACCTACATCATCATCTTCAGCAGGACCTCAACAGTGCTATTTCCTAAGCACCAGCATCACCAAGACTTGAGGGCATCATATTCACCTTCTAGTGTTGCAGGGCAAGTTCTCAGATTGTGCAAGAAATGCGGCAAGTTTCTCGCCTCTTCAGTGAAGTGTGATTAAAGAGCAAATTACAGAGGGCAACATGCACTATATCAGACTTTTTCAGTAGGCGTAAATGGTTTGAGAAGGAGATTATATGATTGTCTAAGCATGGATCAGCAGAAATACAGATCTTTCAACAGGAACTCACAAATGCATTCTGCTTCTTCATATTTTAGCTCCAGAAGACGTTACTTATATCTTTAGTGTCATGTGAAAATATTTAAGTAAATATACAAGCTTATGAACTTGATTTGACACTAGATAATTATGACAGTCATTAAACGATTTCCCGTCTGTCCGTCACGTGACCTACTACTCTATGCACTAGATCTACCAACCTTAAGCCCAATATTACTAATATAATGAATTTGTTTGGGGTTGGTACTATATGGCTTAGGGTAGGAATGCACGTGACGAGTACGCGAGGAACATCTTACCATAACAGCGCAAACAGATTTACAGGCTTTTTCACCCTATATCATTTTTTTTCAGTTATGAACTCCATAACTGATAACGTGAATGTAAGGGTATGCATCGCACTTCCCAATGATATTGTAACAACAATATTCATTTTCTACACTACAAACTCTCTAATCTACATAAACTATACTATGATCTGATAAATTGAGCTGTTCTGTATTTGGTTTGCAGGTTTTAGAGTTATTTCCAGTGTCGCCACAATTGTGGTAGCGCCGTGAAACCTGCCTGACTGCCTTTGAAGAACCATCATCCTGTTGTTTTTCAGGATGAGTCGTGTCATTCTCCTCTTTTTTCTTCTGTCATATTTACTTTTTCTTGTTTAGTTGGTGTTTTACCATGCTTGAGAACCTTGATTTTAGTTCCCTGATTTATGCAGCATCGAATAATTTGTAGGCTCCTTTGTATTCTGGCAAATGAGGAATTTGCTTTCGCAGCATGATTGGTCAAACGACGAACAATTCCAAGGTTGTCACTGCAGATCCAGATAGTCTTGCAAATGATTGGGTCACGATCGAGGTGAATGAGAGCCTGTTCCACTGCATACGCCTCAGCATCTACTATCTCAGTGGCAAAAGGAAGGGCAAGAGAAACTTGCCTGGGGGTGTTGTCACCCTGTTGGATGACAAAACCAGATCCTGTAGCCCCAGATGTTAAGCTGGAACCGTCACAATAAACCCAGACATCATTGGGGTGGGCATTCTGTCTAAGGCACAGATGCGCTTTGGCAGCAGCCTCTTTGTCTCCAAGAAGTGGTGCAATTGACTCAGGACGCTTGCTCGAAAAGGATAGATTCCAGCGCTGCTCAGCAGGTGGTGCAATAGGTCGTGGAAGTAGTGTAGGTAGCAGCTTGATTGCCAGCCCAGAACGCGACGTAGCAAGTGGGTGTTTGTCATCAGCAACAGCAGCTCGAACACCTGTTGAGCTCGAGCAGTTGTTTTGCAAACATGCGGTAGCCAGCTTGGTTTTCGTGTCCACCACACTCCTAGCCAACGAAGCGAAGATGAATAAGGCGTAGGGAGGATACAAGTCCCGTCTGACCCTGTGATAGTCGGATTTTCATGATGACGATGGCGTGTAAAGTGCAGAAGGCCAGTTTTGGCAGCGTCAAGTTGTAGGCCATTGGAGAGACACCAATCGTGTATACGCTGTAGATGTCGTTCTGCCTCCAGAGAAGAGGAAGTAAGGTCACAACCAAAAGTGAGCAAGCAACCATCATCAGCATAACCACGGAGATTGCAGTGGTCCATCTTATATAGAGGAGCCATGAAGAGCATGAACAATATAGGCGATATCGGACTCCCTTGCGGCAGACTTCCACCAACCGCTGAGAAAGGGCTAGTCTGTCCATCTAATACAATACGTGCTTTGCGCCCAGTCAGGAAAGAGCTGACCCATTGGCAGAGATGTCTAGGCCAGCTTCGTTCCACCAATTGCTGCAACATGCGAATGGGATCCACAGCATCAAAAGCCCCTTTAATGTCAAAAGTAGTCATCGTAACCTCCTGCTTTTCTAGAAGATAAAACTCGATATCGTCTTTAACGCGCATGGTGAGGTCAGGAGCGCTTCTCCCAGGAACAGCACACAAATAGTTATCCCCAATAATGTCAGTTTGGATTGCGAGGCGTGCTAGGCGACGCGCAACAATTTGTTCGCCTAAAGAAGGTAATAATGCGATAAGTCGGTAGAAGCGAGGAGAGGATTTCTCACGATGTCCGGGTTTAGCAATAACACAGATCAGAGCAGATTTGAGTGAGGTCGGGTAGATGCCCCAATTGAAGGAACATTGGAAGATATGCAGAATAATCTTTGAGAGGTGTGGCCACGCAAGCTTCAAGCAGCGATTACCAATTCTGTCAACACCAGGAGCAGTATCAGCAGGAGCCATAATAGCTCCACGAGCCTCCCAG
>JAJLXV010000206.1:0-24780 GCA_030571435.1 Myxozyma mucilagina | reverse complement strand
AAAACCCTATTGACAAAACCCTATTGACAAAACCCTATTGACGAAAACCCTATTGTATACATTCAGAAGCAATATATTAGGGCTAGATAAATTAAGTAGAGTAATTTGCAAATAAATCACAGCGTGTAAATTATTAAATACTGAAAATACTCACAGTTTCATATGATATTTAAATTATGGACTAGACTAGATGAATAAAAATCTGCAAATGAGTCGCAGTGTGTGATATTCAGAATAATTTTATTTACTGCCATCAATGTGATAATGTAAATTTAGCATAGAAATACAATGCTAGATGTCATTTTCTACTTTCATTCTAGATTGGTAATTCAAGTTTCAAAGTTCTGCATACACAGGTACACAGGTTTATCATAATTTTATTTCTTGAAATTGCTAGATGTCATTTTCTACTTTCATTCTAGATTGGTAATTCAAGTTTCAAAGTTCTGCATACACAGGTACACAGGTTTATCATAATTTTATTTCTTGAAATTGCTAGATGTCATTTTCTACTTTCATTCTAGATTGGTAATTCAAGTTTCAAAGTTCTGCATACACAGGTACACAGGTTTATCATAATTTTATTTCTTGAAATGCGTCAACTAACTAATTTCAGTTTAAAGACTTTGGAATTATGCTGGTTTCAATGGTTAAGGTTTTCGCGATTTTGGTTCATTTTTCAAGGGTTTAGGGTGTTTGGTTCATTTTTTTCCGCCATTTTTCGATGATATACTAGGACCGTCTTAGCTGGCAAATGAGAGCTGGTGAAGTGATGGTCAAAGCGTGAAAAGTTTTCAGTATAAATTCTTGTTTGTAAAAATATTCTAGTAAGAATTATCAATTATATAAAAAAACATATATCTATTAAAGTACTACAGATCTTAGGGAGGATGAGCTCTCCCAAAAAAGTTTTCAGTATAAATTCTTGTTTGTAAAAATATTCTAGTAAGAATTATCAATTATATAAAAAAACATATATCTATTAAAGTACTACAGATCTTAGGGAGGATGAGCTCTCCCAAAGATGTACACCAAGAAGTACAAAAGAAGTCCTCTACGGATGCTCTGTAAATGTCTCAGTCATAAGTGTGTACAATATACTTAAAGGTTGAAAATAATTAGATAGAATGAAGCTATGTGACAGTGTCACTTTGCTTTGCTTACATTTCTGACTAAAAAAGCATCTTCCATAACTAAAAGAATCGCAAGTTAGCATCTGTTGTTTAAACTTACATTCACACCAAGCTGTTATTTTTTGTTTGGTTGGACGAACTGCTATTAGTTAATCAAAATCAAACTAAAATTGTGATACCTAGTAGAGCAGAAATATACATTACTATCTAATATATCTACAAAGCTGCCTCGGAATGGCTAATTAAGCATCAAGAGTAGAAGCATCCAAGGTAAATGGCTTCTCTATTAGAGGAACACCGTTGAAAGAATAAGGAAAGAAAGACGTTGATTGCGCTCGTGAATCAAATCTGATAAAGCCGCACAGCGTTGAGCTTTCTCATGATAAAGATAGTTAATTTTACGTCACTCTTACTTAAACTGTAAGACGAAAGATGATCATTCCCGCCCAAGTACTTTAATGACACAATTATTTGTAATTATCAGGATCATATACAACCAAAGTACAGTTGCTTTTGACGTCGTTCTGACGTTATTCTCAATGCAGGCCCCGCAATTGAGATCAATATAAGAATGGCTCAGGTTTACAATCTCACAATCCATCATCACTAACTTTGATAACTCAGAATGGTTTCTTGGAACAGAATTATACGTTTTATGACCGAGGATAGTGGATTAGTTTTGTTTGGCGAGCCGGTCACACAGTCAGATTCCGACGATATTGTCTCTCTCTACAAATCCGGATCTCTGACAGCGAAATTAGTTGATCCAGGTCCCACCGGAGACATATTTTCGAATCTTTGTGTCGTGACTGACACCATTTTGAAAGTAAAACAACTGATAGGTCCCCTTGATTCTTCGAAGATTCCCTATATTCAATGTGTTGGATTGAACTATCTTACTCATGTGTTCGAAAACGGCGTGGAACCTCCCGTTGACCCTTCGATCCACTTGAAGCCTTCCGCTTGCATTGATGATTTTGATTATTTTGCTACGATTCCTAAGGCAGCAGTTAATTCTTGCTCTTGTTATATTGGGGAACTTGCAGTCGTGATTGGGAAAAGTGGGAAAGATATTCCTGCTGAGCAAGCATTAGATTATGTTGCGGGTTACACTTGTGGAGATGATTTATTTACTAGCAAGGCACAGTCTGAGGCCGATTTTGTAGGCCTTGTTCCTCAATGGAAATTTTCGAAAGGGGTCGATAGATCAATTGCCTTAGGACCTTGTGTCGTTTCAAAGGAATTAGTTGGTGATGGAAAAGGTCTGGAGATTAAGACATTTGCCAACGGAAAACTCATTCAAAAAACAAATACCTCCGATTTCTTATTTACTGTATCTCAAATAATTGAGACTTTATCACGGGGATCTACAATTGAAAAAGGAACTATAATTCTGACTGGGATTCCTGAGTGCAATCAAAACAAGATAGGGGCATTAGGTTCTGAGAATATGTTGGAAGTAGTCATTGATAAAGTTGGCACTCTTCAGCATAGAATTGCCTGCGCATAAACTATCTTTCGTTTAATCCGTAAGCGTGATTTCTTCTAGGCATGTTGATAGTCAAATTTATTGTTCTACAATCTATTCGATCCATTGTCTGTTAAATGCCGATTGTGCATGAAATTTATTCTATTTTATTTTAAGTACCCATCTATTAAACTAGAAAATTTCCATAGTATATTCTAAGCAGCCATTCATTTTATTTATTTTTATCCGAAGCAACTTAATAGTGTTCATCATATTAAAGTTCGCAAATTCCAGATTGCTACGATTTATCTTTGATTGTAATCACGACAAAGTCAAAAACTCCCAATTACGATCCGATGAAAGCCAGCGCTATTATAATTAATATGGTGCAGACTTTGTGAAGAATGATAATTCGGTGGATCAATTGCACAAAATCAAGCTTTTTGTCTCCAATTTTTGGCAATAAAATTGAATCAAGGACTTTTTGGTGCGAGTCAAAACGGAGATGTTTGAGGAATACGCGTCAATATACAGTGAAGAGTTCAACTCCACAAACGACAGAGAATGACAAGAAGGCTGAAGACTCTTCCATCAATTTGAGGTCGGATGCGACCACGAATTTTGACATAGGCGATCAGATAAAACTGGCACCGGAAAATGATGAAGTGGGTTACATGATACGGCGACTGAAGCAATTATCCGACGATGCTCCACCGATAAAACATGATACGACCTACGGCAAACACGTTCCAGACGAGGATTTCATGACCGAAGAAGAAATAAAAGATATCCAAGAAAGGCTGACAGCGCGAACGTACGAGCAAAAGCATGCGTCAGTTATAGCTGCTGCTAATTTGCCATCAGCGGCGAGTAAGCACACCCGTGACATAGCTTACAGCAAACCATGGACAGGCATTGAGTCGCAAGAAGATGCAGTTTTTCGTATGCTGGTGGATGCCAATAAGCCGCTACGGGTCCCAGGTGGGAATAAGCAAATAGGAGGCAGATCAAATTTTGCTGGTCCACAAAACGGTACTGTGATACAAATGCCTAAGATGGGGAGAACTATCCCAAACTCTGTACGTTTATCTGAAGCTCGAGAAAAGTCCTTAGAGTACACGCTGGCCAAGACATCTGAATCGGACGTCAGCTCAAAAGGAAAAGCCAAGTCTAATAACACCCTTGAAGAAGATTCTGAGTTCAAAAGACTCTACGCCGACAGATTCAAATCTCCTAGAGCTATGCCAGGCACTCTCCATGGCCTGCGAGCTTTAGCAGATGAGAGAATAGAAGATGCCAGAGCCAGAGGGCAGTTTAAAAATATTCCAAGAGGAGGTAAACTGGACATGGATGCTCGTATATCTTCTCCATTTTTGGATACTACGGAGTTCTTTCTCAACAGAATCATACAAGTGAGTTCCTAATATCAAGGTTATTTTTGATTCAGTGGTTGACAGTATACTTTTAGAGACAAGATATTCAACCGCCTTGGATTGATAAGCAAGCGACAGTAAGGTCAGACATTCGTCGATTTAGAGTCGAACTTCGAGAACAATGGAAACGACATGCGATGAGGCTAATTACTATGGAGTGTCCGAATTCATTAGAGGAACAGATGGTTCTTGCTGAGAAATATTCGGAGGCTGAGTTATTAGAAGCTCGTAAGAGAGGCTTACTCAAGAACGAGGAGGTGAAGGATACTACAGAGGCGACTGATGGCTTCGTTGCGGCTGCCAAGCTCGCTGAAATAGCGCTAGAAAAGGCCATGCTGGCAGAAGACAAAATTGACGTACACGTACCTGTAGTAGAAACGGATCATCCCAGACTCCCCAAAAAAGACTGGGAAGACTTGGAAAGGTCATACCATGAACTGTCGGTCAAGACGTTGAATGATAATATTAGGAGCTATAACCTTATGGTAAGTGGTTGAATTCATCAGAGGCCGGATTCTAACAGGACTCAACCAGGCTCCATCTCCTGCTCGAAGAGCTTATCTGTCAATAGATCGGGAGCGTCAAATGTGTTATGCCGAGGTTGCCCCCCTTCTCTCCGCTGCGCTGAAAGAAAGAGATGAAGCGATTAGAACGGGACGGCACAATCTGCTGATCAGTCGAACTCAACCAGGAAAGCCAATAAGTGGAATTTTTAAGGATCAGGTGGAGGTTATGGAAAAGCGAGGTGGTGAATACGGCTTCAAGGAAATGTTTAGGGATATTTTCAGGAGGAAAAGGCGGTCGCAAACCTAATCCGAATGATTGTAAATCTGAATCGAAGCTCCATTTGAAATTAAACGGTCCTTAATGAATTAAATAACAGATCCACTTAAGCAAGTTGTTGAAAAGTCCGCTTAGCAAAAACGTTGGATGTTCTTTACCGGTCCGCGTGTGATTTTCCCTCACTGCATTCAACTATTGACGGTTATTCGGAACTTTCGATAGTGGGCCGTTTCTGCGCACGAGCCAAACTCTATAAAAATAAAGCTCACTTTAATGTAAACGATGACGTCACGATCAACTCTATTGGCGCGGCTAGCATTAATTTCTAATACTTAAGAACTGTGTGAATCCACCTCTCAATTTCTGAACACTACCACCCGACCGACTCGCTATCATCTTCTACAACCTAAGTTTATAGTCAAATTTACTTGAGAAAATTTGAGAAATAATGGCTGAAGATCCTACCAAGTTCAATGAAGAGCAACGACGTGATTATGAACGGAAGATGAAAATCGAGGGATTTGCAAAAGGTCTTGTCGCTGGAAGTGCGATTGGACTTGCTGCAAATTTATTTGCCAAAAGAAGATTTCCAGTTGCTTATAAATCTCCTACAATTAGAGTGGCTTTAATGGCAATTCCTATTGCTGGTCTGTCGAAAGTTGGTACTGAGCAGGCATACCATCATGCCATGCTCCGAGAGCGCGGTGTCTATCAGATACAGGCCAAAGAGAAGGAGTTAGCTTCTGGAGTATCCTTGAGTGAAAAGTCCTATAAAGATAATTTCTTCACTTTTGCAAGAGAAAATAGATTATCTTTACTGCTCGGATCTTGGGCCGGCTCAATGGGCCTTGCTGGTTATATCATCTCTCGTGACAAACTCCTGACAAGGTCACAAAAAATAGTCGAGGCCAGGTAAGAGTTTTGTGCTATCATCATCAATTGGTACTTTCTAACACAAGTAGTACAGAATGTATGCTCAGTTTTTTGCCTTGGCTTTGATTGTTGTCACCGCAGCATTTAGTGTGGGAGGGTCCAAGGAACCTGAATATATTGAAGATCCAAGTGATAAGGCACATCATCATTTGATTCACAATCCAAAGAGCACACGTCACAGTAATGTTGAAGACCATTGGAAAATGATCATTGAGGAGCAAGAAGAGGCGAAAGCGAAAAGAGAGTAAACATCAAGCAAATAAAAGAGTTCATACGTCACAAATTACCTTGAAGAGTAAACTGTTTAGATTAGTCCAACGAATTATTAAACCGAATTGACTTTGCAAAAAAAGACAGCTTTACTGCGATTTCTCGTTTTTTATCTCAAGTCCATAAAACTGAGTCGATGCTGATAATGTAGCATCAGCTTCAAAAGACTCTCAATCGTTTATTTGACAAATGGTGTAGCGGTTGGTATTCATATGCAATAAAAAATACATACTATCGACAATAAGAGTAAATGGACAAGCAGACATTTCGTGTCAACAAACAAAGATTTAACCTATACACAAGCAAGACCCAACAAAATAACTTTAAGAAGTCAGAAATTGAACTGGACGCCTACAAATGATCCAGTCAAACATGCTACACAATATATAAAAAGCCATCTTCTAAAATACCAAAGATGCATAGAGCTGTTTTTAAAATGTAGGTCATAAGTCCTCTTTCAAACAGTTGTGAACATTACATTAATTAACAATGCATATCAATGCGAAGCGGTTGAACGATCTTTGCAATCAAATCGTCCACCTCTCTAAAGTTGTCATCGTTTGAAGCGAACTTTTTGTGTCGTTTCGATTTCGTATGCTAAACAAGATATCAGTGAAATTCTCATTAGAATTAAAAACAACTTACCTCATCGTAGTCATCGAATCGATCTTTGCAGTTCTCACAGTATCCTGGCTTCACCTCTTTGACACTGACAAGATCACGTTTAATGTTTGCCTGTGGAATAGCAATGGGTTTCTTTTTCTTCTCAAAAACTTTTCGTTTCAAGCTATTCACCTCCTTTGATTGGGCATGTGAAACAGCACCAGCAAGACCATTATTAGCTCCGCCAGATTGTGTCATTGATCTGATTGCAGATGTTTGATTTGACATGTTGATACCTGTAGCTACCATCTCTTGACTTAACGCTGCTGACATGCGTGCTGTATAGCTTTTTCCAGTAGCAAAAAGTATTGATTTATCTACTCGTGTATCACCTCTTCTATTTCCCCCACTATTCGCACGAGCAGAGGTGTTGCGAATCGGCGTGAGAGCACTTTTTCTTTTAACTTGAGGTTCTTTGAAACCGGAAGCGTGCGACTGGTGATTAGTGTCGCGCAAAACCTTTAATCTAGAGTTTAATTCGTTGTCTTTTCTTTCATTTGCGAGGCCCAAATCCTCATGTTCAGTAAGTCGGCGAGCCTTGGAAGCACCTTTTGAGCTTGAAATACTATCGCTCTCCGCTACTCGTTTCAATTTAGAATGAGAGGCGGCTTGTCCTCTTCGTGGTTGGGCTGTCTCACCATGTACTTTATAAGCTGAAGTGTCAACGACAAATGGACACTTTCCCGGTCCGGAAACTCGAAATTGAGGCCAGTCACCTAAAGTGGCATCTGATACTTTCTGATATTCGCGTACCATGATAGGTCTGTACTGACTGGTACCGTCGCGTATTATAAAGTACGGTCCCTTGAAGTAATGAAAGTCCTCACGGCGTGCTCGTGGGTCGCTATCGGCAGGTCCGGTATATTTTTCTTCTCGTAACATACGGGTGAGGTTGTTACTAGTTTCACTGGCAGAAACAGCCACACGTGTGCTTGTTCCAGATGTGGAGCCAGTAGGAGTCTCTTGTAGATGAGACAAGAATCGTAATAGTTCTACAGATTGTCAGTGCACAGTTCAAATAACCAAGAAGAGGCGTACTATCAAAAGTCCATAGTTTCATTGTTCTTTGCTTTGCTTGTGATATAATATCTGTAACGGGATATGTGACGGTGAGTGGTCGATTAGTGATAACGTGCGACACATCACCATGAAAGAATGTCTCGATGGTCTATTTGAAATACAACTCAGCGCTGTTTTTCTCAATGAATGATAACCAAACTTACTGATCCATAGCTCATCAATTGTCGTTTCGCACGTTCTTTAGTGGGATCTTCAATACCGTCGAAATAAAAAGAGCTTGTAGAGAGGACCTTTTTCCATGATCGCTGCCATTGCCTTATGGTCTCTACTTCGGCGACTGCGTTTTCATGCGCTTGCTGTTCCCTTAATGCTTGCTGTTGTTGTTGTTGGTGTTGCTGCTCACGAGCACGTGCAGCTTTGACTGCAACGGCAGCCCGCTCGCGTAATTGCGCGCTGGATTTTTCGCGACTTCTGCCAGCAGGATTTGCCAGCGAGGCGGTGTTATTAGAGTTCGAGTAAACAGCAGACCTGGAATGAGATGAAGGTCCCGCTCGAGACAAACCTCGCGATTGTGCGGTTATGGGTCTAGTTTGAGCATGCAACAGAAAAGCGTTTTGGCGGGTTGGTGAAGCGGAGGCTCTTTGGCGGCGCACATGTGCGTCGTTGACTGAGGGCGCGCCGTCGTCGCGCTTGTCCCTCTGAAAATCAGTATTGTCTTCTTCGCCAGTCTCTTCGTTTTCAGCAGTTAAAAGACGCGGAAAGTTTCCAGAAACCGTGTTTGAGCTCGAGGAAGACGACACAGCTGAAGGTTCTGGGGCAGTTGTGGCCTTGATAGACGAATGAGACCGCACGCGCGTGCTAACAGACAATGAATCTCCGCCGACTAGAAGGGAGTTTCCGGAGCAGGAGGACAAATGCTGCCGAGAGATCACAGAAGACATAGTGGAATCTACTGCCGAAGAACAACGGCAGTATCGACCCGTTATCCACGTTAGTAGATTTGTTGTCCGGGGATCAGTGAGTGTCCTGCTCAACGAGTGCCTAACAACTCTACTAAAATGGTGCCTAAAGTTTCTGTAGTCAGTGTTGCCCTCCCAACGGCCTGTTTGTGTTGATGGCTGGAGTAGGGTTCGATCGCAAAAGGCTTGTTTGCAAGCAAGTTTGTTCGCGAAGGGGCTCGTACGACGCGTCGCGCTTCTGTTACATTTTTGCTTTCGAGTTTTGAAGGACAGCCGCACGAACTCAATCTGGTTTTGAGAGATTATAGGCATGGACTTTCGTGTCTGGCTTGCGACATTTTTGCTGCAGCTGCATAGCTATTTCAATTTGATTGCTACATTTCTAGTACGCAATTGGTAGTTGCAGCTAGAAACCGGTTGCTCTGCAAGTTCACAAGCAAGCCCCGTTCTAAGTACAGGGTAAGGGCATTATGTGTAAGCGCTGTTGACAATTGGTCGGAAAATAGAATTATTGCCTGCCTTTTGCGATAAGCCAATAGACAAGTAATGGATCTACAGTAAACATTTGGTAACAGTAGCACTTCTTTGCCGGTGCAAAAAGTCGTGATACCGGCCACAGCCACCGCTTTACCTGGTGTCCTACAAGTTTACAACTAGTCTCCACGTTTAAAACTGATCTTCAAATGTCCTCCCAAGTGGCGTTTTTTCGCGAAGAGCCTATCCGCATTCTGTTAAATAAATCTCCTTCCGTAAGTTTAGTTATAGCCATATGAGATTTCCTTTTTATCAATAGTCACAAATGGGATTTTGGTCTCGAGTAGTTCTGGGCGGTTTACTGATTGATGTACTCTATCATTTTCTGCTCAATGCCAATACGTCTCTGACATCTTTGGTGTTGTCATTCGTGCCTTGCGTTACCTTCTCGTTTTTCTCTTACGCGATTTATTGTATTTTTATCTATCCGCGATATTTTTCACCTTATGATTATCTTCCTTATCCACCGAATCCTCATCCTGTATTTGGAAACTTGGCTGACTACGGTAACCATTACTATGAGCATGCGGTCGATATGGCGAAAAAGTATCCAAAAAACCAGTTCACTCGATTTTTTGGTCTTGGGAACGCTGATACCGTTACCCTGGTATGTTTCAGTAATGCATTGCGATGCAAATATTCTAATCCTGTCACAGTTAACACCTGAAGCACATCGGGCCGTTCTGCAGCAATATGTCTATGACTTCCCAAAGCCGCTTCTTTCTCGAGCGTTCAAAATAGTTATTGGAAATGGTCTAGTATTTGCAGAGGGCGACGAGCATAAAGCTCAAAGGAAGCTACTATCTCCAGCCTTTTCATACACGCACGTAAAGAAGTTTGTACCCGTTTTTATGGACAAGGCCAGAGAAGTTATGGAAATTTTCGATGAGAAGGTTAAAAAAGAACCGACAATAATTCCTGTTTTTGGTTATTTCTCAAGATTGACGCTTGATGCAATTGGTGAAACTGCTTTCGGGGTAAGCTTCAACTCAATTGAGGATGAGAATAGTGAGCTCGTAAAGGCATATGAGACGGTTGCTAATGCTGGGTTGAGCATAGTCGAGTTCAATTTATTTGCTCTCATGCCTTACTGGAAATACATTCCTACACCATATAATCGCGAATTAAGGCGATCCAAAAAGCTCTTGGGTGAAACCTGTTCCAGGGTATTACGAGAAAAGCGCGCGGAAGCTATAGCACATAAGGAGAAGAAAGACACCTCGGACATGGATGTGATTGGGGACACCAAGACTCGTGACATTCTAAGTTTATTACTAACAGGTGAAGGGGTTTGGACTGAAGAAGACGTTGAGAATCAGATTATGACCTGTAAGTTGCAGTGCTAGATTTTCAGAAGCTCTCTAACAGATCAGTTCTTTTCGCGGGCCACGAAACTACGGCTGGTGCTTTATCTTGGGCATTCTTTACGTTGGCGAAGCACCCAAATGTTCAAGAGCGGTTACGCGTCGCAGTTCGCGAAGCTTTTCCTAACGGTCCAGATGATATCAAAACCGCCGAGCAGATCGAGTCTTTAAAGTATCTTGACATGGTCGCGCGTGAGCTTCTACGTTACAATCCTCCTGTATTAAACACTTTACGGGAAGCTAACAGAGAAATTAAAGTTGGAGACCAAACAATCTACACCAAAACTGGCGTTCAGGTAGCCATCAAAGGCATGAATTACGATGAAAGACTATGGGGTGCTGACGCCGCCGAATTTAATCCCGATAGATGGAATGGTAGACAGTCTGATAATGTGTACGCTAATTTAACTTTTCTGCAAGGACCTCGATCGTGTATTGGAAAAAGATTCGCCGAGATTGAATTCAGATGTGTTCTTGCTGCATTTGCAGGTAGATTCAAGTTTGAAGAAAGCGTGGAAAATCAGCCAGTAAAGCGAGAATTTGTCGTCACCGTGCGTCCCACTGACGGGCTACCTTTAAAAGTGTCCCGCATCGAAGGATGGTAACTTTAGATCTTATTTAGCATGATGCAAACATCGAATTTTTATTTTGATAGAAACGGACCCCTCAAACTTTATCTACAATCTTAACTCCCAACGCTACTTTCCGGAGGTTGGCCTCTTCTGGTTAGGGTACCAAACGTAAGCAATAATTTGGTAATGTAAATCAAGTTTTTGGATGTAATCAAAATTTATCCGCTTGATCAAAAATATGAGCAGCAGTTCTTCACCAGCATCGCTAGATGGCGTAAATCATATTGTGCTAGTGCTTTCCGGTAAAGGTGGTGTTGGAAAAAGTTCCGTCACAACGCAGCTGGCGCTGTCTTTGGTGCGCAAAGGATACTCTGTCGGTGTCCTAGATATAGACCTCACAGGACCTTCACTGCCGCGAATGTTTGGGCTCGAGTCGCAAAAGATACACCAATCTTCCAAAGGCTGGGTTCCGGTATACGCGGACTCTACAAAAAAGTTGTGTGTGATGAGTATAGGTTTTCTACTCAAAGACAGAGGCGACAGTGTGGTGTGGCGCGGACCGAAAAAAAGTGCCATGATAAGGCAGTTTGTGAACGACGTGGTCTGGGGGCCGTTAGACTATTTATTGATTGATACACCTCCTGGAACTTCCGATGAACACATAGCGATTGCGGAGCAGCTACGGGATGCTAAGCCTGACGGGGCTGTATTAGTCACTACACCACAAGGCGTTGCGACTGCCGATGTTAGGAAAGAACTAAATTTCTGTAAAAAGGTGGGTTTCGAAATACTGGGAGTTGTTGAAAACATGAGTGGATTTTTGTGTCCTCATTGTGCTGAGTGCTCTCATATATTTTCGAAGGGAGGCGGTGAGAATTTAGCTACACAATTCAATGTTCCGTTTTTGGGTGCGGTGCCAATTGATCCTCAGTTTGTTTTGATGATTGAAGAGCAACACAAAGCTGTAGTCAATGCCGTTGAGCTTGATGATAGCGCAGACACAGAACTCAAAATAGAGCACGCGGTAGCAAATTATAATTTGGTTGAAAGATATGGCAACTGTAAACTATGTCCAATTTTTGAAGGAATCGTGAATCAAGTCATTAAGAGTACGAAGGACAAGAAAAGGCTGTAAGCTAGGGTATTGGGAAAAAATTACGTGTACAAAGATTTTAAATAAATAAGATTCTATAGCTCATTGCCACCCCCAAATTGCAAACACCCATGATATGCAAAACTACGACTAAAATCTGAACGCTCTAAATTGCTTTATCATCTCTGGACTCTGCAAGCGGATGGTCACCCGCTAGCATAGTTACAGCTTCTTCTTCGTCAAAGCTGATTGCATCAGTATCGTAACTGGTTGTACTTAACCCACTACCAGTGACTGCTGGAAACAATCCCCTTCTCATTTGGTCTAATTCAGTAGGGTCATGCTGGTGATCCGGATCAAGAAGATGACGTCGCTGAGTTTCCAACTCTTCGATATCAATATTCTTCGCTTTGTATGGTGGAACATAATCTTCCCATATCAAATCAATCTCTTCCAAAGTCCTTCCTTTAGTCTCCGGATACATCAAATACACATGAACAGTCATCATGACACAGAAAATGCAAAAAATAAGGTAGGTTCGATATTGAATGTGCTTGAAACCTAGAGGCACAAGGAATGCAAGAAGAAAATTTGAAGTCCAGTTTACAGCAGAGCAAAGACCGTTTGCAATTGCACGTTGTTTAAGCGGAAAAATCTCTGAAACGTAAATCCAAGTTCCAGGACCATAAGTTGGAGCAAAAGTTGCTACAAAGAGATAATTAAATGCAATAACTGCCTTGGCCGCTGTGTGATTGGAAACAAGCCAGCGAATTTCGGTATTACCGTTGAGGGAGTCAACGTAATAACCATAGTGACCCATTGTGAAAGCAACACAAAAGAGCCAAATGGCCATGAGTGAGGAACCAGTGAGAAGTAACGGCCGGCGACCCCAGTTGTCAATAAAAATCAAAGCAGGCACAGTAGTAATGACGTTTATCAAGTATTGGACGGATGACGCAATAAGATCAGTATTGCCTTCATAACCAGCCATTGCAAAAGTGTAAACCACATAATACATCATCACGTTTATGCCAGTCAATTGCTGCCACATCTGTGCTGAGCATCCGACAAACGTACGAAGACGAGAGCCTTTGGCAAACAAGTCTTTGACGGTAACATTAGCAGAGAGTCTATCAATGCGAACTACCTCTCTAATCTCTTGCATTTCAAGAAGTACGTCAGGATGTTCTTGGTCCCCTCCGCCTTGAATGTGAGATATAATGTTAGTAGCTTCTTCCCAACGATCACGAGTCGCGAGCCAGCGAGGAGATTCTGGAAAGAAAAACAAAGAAAATAGTAGAACCGAACCGGGTACAACTTGAAGACCCCAAGCAATGCGGAAACTCTTGGGACCCTCAAGAAACGAGCAAGCATAGCCCAAAACGAACATTATCAAAATACCCCAAGTGATTGCCCATTGAAAGGTTCCCACTAACCGACCCCGGATCCGCTTTGGACTAAGTTCTGCTACATAAACAGGCACCTGAGAAGAGCAGATACCAATAGCCAAGCCCGAAACAAAACGACCAAGAATAAGGTGGAAAGAAGATAAAGCAGCAGATTGCATCAAGGAGCCAATTATCCAGATTACCGCGCCAATCTGAATTGCATATTTCCTAATGAATCAGTTATCAGTTTGACACGATATAAAATATGAAGAAACAATACAAAATAGTCAAAAAATACTTACCGACCAAGAGCGTCTGATATTCTTCCAGAAGCCAAAGAGCCGAAAAATGAGCCTCCAGCCATTGAGGAGGTGATTGCACCCTGAACAATGTCATTGGGGTAATTAAAGTATGCGCGATAAGTCTCATCGTTAACAAAAGCAGAGACAGAAGAGACGTCAAAACCAATTAGCGTACCGCCAATTGTAGCCGCAGTAGCAACAATGTATGGATTATACGTTTTCATCGACATTGCGGACGAGGACGATAAACGATAAACAAGAAAAGAAAAGGCGGTTGGAACCTGGGCCGATACGAGCGATGAGGGAGACGAGCGGCGCGCACAAGGTTTGTGATTAGATGGTGAGTTGTGTTACACAATTTGTGAGTTTTGCCGGTGCGCAAAAGGCAAAACTCCCACCGCCTCATTGCTCACCGCCTCACCAGATTTGCTTTGCTTACACCCTTGCCTTGCCCGATCACTCACCGGATTTGCACTTTCACAGTCAACCACATTTTTCCCTCTTTTTTTTATATTTTGATTTGTGAGAAGAGGGAGCGTGAGTGCTCTCTTTGCAAACAACACCGGATTTTCCTAATCATTTGTGTGTGTAGAAGAGAGAGCTGAGAGTCGCAGTGTCGCTGGCCACCGCCATGGAACGCAGCGGGATCGAGACGCTGCTCGAGGCCGCCGCTCTCGATGCTGCAGCTTTTTTTGGTGCGCCTTCTACGCCTGTATTTACGCCGGATCCAGCTCGGACATTGCCATTGCCATTGCCGTTGCCGGTGCCACGCACTTTGAGCCATCGACAATGGACGAAGGAAGAGCCGATGCCAGGACTTCAGGAGCAAGAGCGGGAGCGAGGACCCGACCAGCTACGGAATTCTGTAGAAATGAGCAATCTAGCTTTTGCGGTTACTCAATCGGCATCACTCCAACATCAGCTGCTACCACAGCCTCAGGCACAGTCTCAGATCCAAGGAGAGACTAAATCAAGGCAGGTGCTAGACACGGACAGCGACCGCGACCGCGACCGCGACCGCGAGAGTCTTCCATCGTCATCGCAACAAGAAGTCTGGGACCGCTGTTCGCTATGCACTCCAGAAACCTCTCCACAGGGCCAAGTAGACTGGATCGAATGCAGCGTCTGTCAAAAATGGTTCCATTACTTTTGCGTCGGGCTTTCGGTTAAAAATGCAAAAAACATCGACGATTTCCACTGTCCGCTTTGCGCCAAGACCCATGGTCCATCGACTCGTATGTAGTACAAGCAATTTTTTTCTCCTTTAGCTGTTGATCTAATATGTGTCGCATTTAGTTTTGCGGAAGTCGAAACGAAAGCATGCACCGATAGACTACGTTGCTCTACATGAGGGCGATAGTATAACTAAAGATCAACACCCATACTGTCACATTGTACAGAATCGCGACTTCACTCCTGAATCGTTTCCTCGAATTTATGGTTATCAATTGAATTTAGAATTAGCCAGATCAGGTGGTCTTTCACAACCAGTTGTGATACCAAAGGATAAAATTGATGGTCTTGGATTGGAAATCCCCGCTGATTTAACTGTTCGAAAGGTTGCGGATTTGGTCGGTCATGATACCAAAGTGGAAGTCATTGATGTTCCTACGCAGCACGAATCTCCCAACTGGGATTTAGGGAGCTGGGCTGATTATTACGATACTCCGTCTGAAGCGCGAGATAGAGTACGAAACGTGATTAGTTTAGAAGTTAGCCACACAAAGCTTGGAGATCTTATAAAACGGCCACAATATGTAAGAGACATCGACTTGACACAAATCGCTTGGCCTGAAGATCTCAAAGGAAAAGGGCGATGGCCTAAAGTTTCACTTTATTGTCTCATGTCCGTCGAGAATGCTTACACAGATTATCATATTGATTTTGGTGGGTCTTCAGTATTCTACCATGTAGTTCAAGGTGCAAAAGTTTTTCTGTTCTGTCCTCCGACTCCCACTAATCTTTCAAAATACGAGAACTGGTGTTTGTCTAGCGATCAGAGCAAAACTTTCTTTGGTGACTTGGTCAAAGAATGTTACAAAGTAACGCTGCAAAAGGGGGATACAATGATAATACCTTCAGGGTGGATACATGCCGTTTTTACGCCAATTGATTCATTAGTCATTGGCGGGAATTTTCTCACTTTGAGAGATCTAAAAATGGAGATTGCCATTGCTGAAATAGAAAAGAACACTAAAGTTCCCAGAAAATTTAGATTTCCTTTTTTCACCAAATTACTTTGGTATACAGCCAGCGACTGTTTGCGTCGATATGAGTCAGATCCTGCTTATTTTGAAGAAGCGAAGAAGGACGAAGTTGAACTAAGCGGTTTAGCAGCGTTGGCAGATTACATTCACGACGAGGCATTAGTTGCAACTGGTCAAAGCTCATCAGCTACTTCTCTAGAGTTGAAAGCTGCTAAAAATTCAGTTCTTGGTCTTTTGAAAGATGCTATTCCTCTAACGAAAATGTTTGGATATTGGGTATCAATGTTAACTGACGGAAAATACTCGTTTGATTGGGCAGTTATGGGCACCGAAGAGTTAGCTGATATATCCGCTAGAGATCACACTGGTCAAAAAATAAATAAGAAACGGAAGCGGTCATTTTTATCCGTGCCTGATGATTCAGTGAGGTGCGAGAAATTGCAAAAGAGCGCTTCTCCCGAAGTCGAAATTAAAGAAGAATTAATACCCGATCTGCCTTCGTCGCCTGTGTTAGTTGCCGAAGCGAAAGAAGAGAAAAAGGTCACTGAGGAATCAGTGATTGCTCTTCCAATCCGCGAAACAGCAAAGCAACTGAGCATTGATACTTCGGTGGTAAAGCCAGTACCGCCAGAAAGTGACGAGTTGTCGCCTCCTCCACCCACAGACGATCTAATTGCGGAAGAACCAGAAGAAAGCAACGAACTTACAAGTGATACTCTAACAACGTCAGAAGTAGCTGACAACTTGTCATCTGATGAATCGAAAATAGAGAACGACGGCTATGATTCTGATGCACTGAGCGAAACATCGACAGTTATTCAAGATGAGGTCATTCGCGAAATCACCAGTGAACAAGGTAAAGCGAAGAATCACGACCTTTATCAAGAGTTGATGGATCTTTACACTTCGCGAACGCGCCGGGGTATGCGAGCACTTCATGATCCGGCAATTTCTAAAGTGGAGCCAAGGAAACATCGAAGAAGTTCGGCTCCTGTAAAGAAAGATCCGGATGAGCCGGAAGAAGAGCTAGGGCGCTCTCGGCGGAAATCTACACCAGGAGCTAGAAAATCGTCACGAGCATTACGCGAGTTAAGTGCTAGCCCGAGCACTTCTCTTGTCAAAAACGACAACGTGTCCGTCAAACGAGGTCGGGGTCGACCACGAGGACCTAATAGCAAGCTGTACGCACTAGAAGAAAAAGAACTTAAACGACAAGAAGTTTCTTTGACTGAAAGTAATGAGCAGGACATTAAACACGCTCACGTTGGAAAGAAGTCGAACAAAGCAGGCTCGGTTGAAACAGATGAAGACACTTTACAGCGGTTAATTCGTGAGGCACAATTTGGTATTCGCGCGCGACGGTAATGCAGGGAGTAGGTTTGTATATTTTGTTAATTCGTCATTGTATAATTAGTTAAGATTGGCTTCACTCGCTTGTACTTTTATTTTGATCTACTTTTTTTTCTAACTTTATTAATTTTGATGGAATATTTTGTTAATGAGATGAAGGCCTGATATGGGAAATCGATTTATGTTGTTTGAGGTTTATCAATGAGACACAGAATGCAAACTGTATAGTATGAAATTTAATTCTTCGGGATATAATATTACAAATGTAACAAAATAAAAATTATGGGAGTCTGACCGTATAATCGTCGCCGCTTTTCGTAATGTACCGTACCCAAGGCAAACTAGGGTATTGTAGCTTAGGCTCAATAATTTTAAGGTATCGAACTTGAATGCCGGATGTAGTAAAATATGGGATCTCGAACTTCACACTTATCGGGCGCTTTTTCCTGTCTGGCTCCGATTCTTTCACGCTCGGGAGTCCAAGTTCTGCGCGCATCGCGAACTCCTTTCCACCTCCAAAATGCTTTATTTTCCAGACAATAGCGGCTTTCTCTGGCATGTATTGGACAGTTCCAACGGTTGGTCGGAACTTGGGAGTGTCAGCGTCGTCGGGAACAGGAATAGAGATTTCGACGTTGTTTGCAGTTGAACGACGTTTGAACTGAGCACGAGCTTTAATAGCATATTCAACACGAGAACCCGCATGCATTTGCACATTGCACTCGACCCAGATGAGAGGTTTAACTTGAGTGTTCAGTCGATAGGACATTAACTCAAATTCACCATCTGGAGGAACAAAAGAGATTGTGCGGTCAGACTCGAATCGAGAAAGACGAACACATTGATGAAACTTCACGTCTTCCATTTCAATTGACTTTGCGGCACGCCCTGACCTGGCAGATCCCGAAGCATTCTCAAAGGACACGCGATCATTGAGACCCAAACGAAGTTCAGGCATTCCGGATAGATAACATTTAAGCTTGACTGAGCCGAGAATTTCAGAACGTAATACAACTCCGGTAGAACTAACAAGCAGATTGAGTGATTCAATAACGTCGAGAAATACTTCATTTTTGCGGTAGCGGATACCTTCAGCGCGCCAGGATACGGCGTTGGTGACAGCTGGAGGCAATGTCGGAGCGGGTGCTTCCAGTCTGTGCGATTCTTGTGTAATGTACCTGGGCAATGTAATTAGCATAAGTTAAACTTGCAAATGCAAATGAACAGCTCGTACTCTTGCAAGATCTTAGTTTCTGTTGTTTGCGGGTAACCGAAATCCATCAATTCATCGAGCAATTCGTAAATGATAACAAAATTGTCACGAATCGATTCTTCTTCCAGAACTTTAAAATATTCTGTAAGCACTTGAACAACTTTGTGCAGAAATAGCAGGATCTCGGCGGCATTTGAATTTCGTTTTGTGATGGCGAGGAGATAGAGGTTGCTATGGCGGATATAGAGATACTATATTGGATGATCAGCAGCTTCACCCAAAACACAGCAATAATAAAACTAAAACATACGTTGACACCTTCGTGAGAGAAGCAAGGAGGAACGACTGAACTTTCCTCTTCAGCATCGAGAAGCAGTATCGGGAATTTGTCGACGGCAGAGGTCGGCACGTCACCGCGATAATTACGGGACAGAATAGGTTTTCCCTTCATATCAAGGAAGTACACAGCAGAAGCCATTTTGGTGATATATTTCTTTCAGCTTTTTCAAATCAAGGGTATGATGCGCAGATTTAAAAATAAAACAAAGTCGTGTAATGTTGATCTTGCTGGTATTGGGTGAACGATTGGTATCTTTCTTCACGACCAATCAACGAAACAGGCTATTCAACAAAAAGACCCAAATCCACAGCTAGCAATTGCCAGTTTCCAGGGCCAAACAGCAACGACAACTGGCTCAAACGAGTCGTTCAGAGCTACTGCGGACAAAGAAGCTGCGCAGAGTCGAATGCTGATAGCGGCAGGAGGTTGCCCACGAGGCATATTAAAGTTTATAAGGGTTTTGTGTTTTGATCACTGTTAACTGCGCAGACTGGAAGTGTGAAATATCGATACAGGGATTTCAATTGCTCTAAAAATGACAAAGCACATAGAAAACGACTCAGGAGACTTGACTAGTGAAATTGACCCTATGAAAGAAGGGGCTGATACGGTGGCGAAGAAGGACGAGGTGGAAAGGGAGGCTTCTACAGGTCCATCAGAACCAAATGTAAATAATGAAGATACCCAAACAAAAGAAGCAAATTTACAAAAGGAAGATAAGACAGTAGCCGTGGATAAGACGGACGAAAACGACGAAAACGAAGATGAAGAAGAGGTTGGAGACCAGCCACCACTACCTGAAGGACCAGTGCCAAAGTCAGCTGAACTCGCCGTACGATCTTCACATGATATCAATAATGACGAAAAACATGATGAAGAAGAACAAGAAGAAGAAGAAGAAGAGGAGCCCCCATTACCGCCAGGGCCAGTTCCAGAGACAGCGGAAAAAGCACCGGGGTTTGAAGACTGGGAAGCAATCTTAGATCCCGATACAAAGAAATATTATTACTACAACCACGTCACTGAAGAAACTACGTGGGACAGACCGTCTGTTCTGGATCTCAAAATGCCCAAGCAAGAACCCGAAGCAAAGAAACGGAAGACGGCTGATGACTACAGTATGCGTGGCTTCTTCAATAGATTCACAGGCAAATGGCAGCCATACCCTTCAGATGATACTGACGATATCGACGTCAATCCTGGTGTAATTGTTCCTTACAATGAGTTTTCTGACGAAAAGAAATCGCGGAACCAACTGAGTGCATTTTATGACGTTGACTCTGCTGCAAATCTACACGGAGGTCAGAGCTTGAAGGCACAAAGGCAGCAGATGAAGCCAACAAAGAAGCAGTTGGATATGTTTCGCAAGAAGAAGCAGGAGCGGAGGGAGCGTAATCAGCGCTCTTGGTTGTTAAATTAGTGGTATTTGGGTGTTTTTGTAAATATTTGGGTTGTGTACATTATAATTGACAGTAATATTTTCTCGTTTTCAGCGATAACTGACGTTCTGCGGCCCTCAAAAGGAGGAACTCCCAAAGCTTTTCAAACGAAAGTACGCCGCAGCGTTCCAGAAGCGAGCCATTTGGTACGGTTCTGACTACGATGGATTGTCCTTATTACTTGAATAGAACTAGAGATTCATCAAAAGTAGCTGTACGAACAGTAGAGCAAGATGCATTCTGCTTCATGACAGGAGCAGACCAATTAGTGATGACGTCAATAAAGTTCAAACTCCCAATTTTCTCAACTCTGTATTTTTTTCAACGCAGCGACAAACCACATCCAATATATAATTTAAAATGCCCGCTCGACAACTGACAGAAGACGAGATTGACGATCTTATTTATGCTGCTCGCATTGAGGATGTCGAAGCTTTGAAAAAACAAGTTGCAGACTTAAGCGGTGCTTCAGAAACAGGAGAGAAAGAGGTCTTGGAAGCTGCAGTGGATCCTTACTCAAAAAGCACACTTCTTCATATGGCTTGTGCAAATGGCCTATCAGGTATTGTTGATGATGTTTTTAATGAAGCTACGACTAACATTTGCAGAAAATGTTGAATATTTAATAGCCACCGCACCAGCATTGGTTACAGCAGTGAACGAGTCTGGAAATACTCCGTTACATTGGGCCTGTCTGAACGGTCACTTGAGCATTGTCGAGAAATTGTGTGACGCCGGAGCGAACCCATTTGTCAAAAACGAAGTCGGACAAGACGCTTTATACCAAGCTGAAAACAACGAGAAACTAGACGTCGTTGACTACATTCTTACACGGTTCCAGGATGAGTTAGAGGCAGAGGAAGAAGAGAAAGATCGGGCTGCTGAAGAAGCAGAAATGAGTGAGAAAGTGGAAAAACTTGAAATTGATAATGCTTGATGTGTACGATTAGCGAAACGACAAATTTAATGATGCCACATCGGCTATAAAACATTGCATGAAACAGCCACAATTAAGTGAAAGGCAATCAAACTCCATATTACACAAATGATGTTTTTATAAACCAAGAACCTTGCGAGTATTTAGCTTTACGATTCTGTTGTATTCCTTCCTGTCATTTCTCCATACTTTGCAAGCGTCAATATTGGCTCCACTTTCGTCATTGGGCTCAGCAAGCATGCTCATAACGCTGATCAGAATCTTCTCCACTGACTGAATTGGACTCCATCGTTCTGAAGCTGATTCGTACATATTGGGATCATCGCCTGGTGCGTGTAAAATCGAAATGCAAACTGTACCATCCTTGTAAACTATATTTTGTCAGTCAGTCCGCTCATAGATTCGTAAGCAAAAAGAAATACTTACTGTTTGGGTGAAACATCTCGCATGTAAACTTCATTGTTGGCGGATTGAGTGGATAATCCTAGATATTCAGTCAGTACTCTTTGCTCTTACCGTAATAAGCAAATTCAACACACCTTTGGGAATGTTAATGTGGCGGGGAACACACCGCCTTCAAAAGGAGTGTCTTCCGGTCCTTGAATCAAACACTCCCATTCAAAAAAGTTACTATTCATTGTCAGGAACCTTTCAATCAAGATCATCAAGACTTCAACACTTACTCTTCATCAACTGGGCCGGCTGATATTCCATCCGGGCCATCATTAATCAGCTGCTTATACTCCGTCATCAATCGACGGACAGCAGTACTATTCTTCGCTCCTGCTTTTTTGTACATTTTTCTTTTTTGTTATTATCTGATCTATGTTATCAAAACTTGAAGTCTGTTGGGAACTGCACTGACAAGGAATATGGTTGTAGGACTATCTGTGAGTTTCTAGCTTCTGGCTGGGAGTTCTTGCCGCCACCGCCCCTTACTCAGCCACTGCACTCGCCACTTCACCGCATGTGCAATGCCCTGTATGTAGTTCTCTTTCTACTAGGCTCAACTATAATTTTGTATTTGCCGTCAAAAGAAATTTTTGAAAACCTCTTGCTACATAAATTTTTTCTAAATTTTGAAAAGTTGTTATTAATCATCTAAATAAGTATAATTCGTCCCTTAAAGCTCTTATGGTAACCCCTTAAGTGGTTAACTTGAAATGGGGTTTTTAACCTTAAAAAAGGACTTTCTTCTGTAGTTGCAGGGTTTCTTCGTAAAAGCTGATAATTGTGGAGTGTAACGGTTTTGCACGTTTCGTTATACAATAGGCTGAATACCACTTCGCACAAAGATCATGAGTAGATGTTTTGTAACACAATCAAAGTTAGATGTAAGATGTTTTTAAGTGTTGCTATTTATTCTTTTGTCCTGGTGTGAAAGCTGTACGGCCTGACTGGAACGCTTCACAATTGAAAATCCAAATCACAAGACTTATGCCACTTTCTGCAGAAAAAACAAATAGAAATCACATTTACTACTTTAAGCTTTATTGTAGATTTTTAAGTGAGTAACGGCAATTTTTTAAACTCTTGAATTGTACCTTCTTTATTAGCTCTCTTAATCCCTTTTTGCTCTCAATCTTTTTTAGGGTTAACTTAATCTAACACCACCTCTTTTTTAGGGTTATTTGCTCATTGCAATATGGTACAAAGTAGTTAATATATGTATACTCTACAATCACATAACTAAAATAGTACAAAAGCTAGCTATTAAAACAAAATCACAAACAATCAGCCTAATCAAATTTACTGTAGGATATGGGCGTCTGCTGTTACAAGATCTTGAATTAACAACCTTCATTCCAATTTATTCCTAAAGGACGTCTATTTGTTGGACACAAAGTAATTGCAAAATCACGATTGATTGGCTGATTTTCTACACTTTTCTCAAATTTCTATTTACGCACCATTGAAGCACTAACGCGTCGAAACTCAATCTCAACAAGTCTCTTTCCAACACAGAATCGAGGACCAAATAGAATCAACTTTGCAGACCTATTCAAAGTCGTAAAAGAGAAGATATCCGTACAAAGTCGGTGTTGACTCAAAAGTATAGCTACTTTTGCAGACATAATCAAAGACTGATGTGCAAATTGACGCGTCAATCGACACAAGGAGAAACATATTTTTTGAAAAAAAAACTCGAAACTAAGCTTCATTGTATAATTTATGATAGAAAAAGTGAAATTAAAAAAGAAAAGCAACTGAGATAGACCACGTCAGATAATTTAGTGAGGTAATTTACATGAAGAAAATAATTGTTTCGGCAAATACTGAATATATAAGGAAAACAGCTCTGTTTATGTCAGTCACACAGTAAATTGTGTTATTACTATTTAGTAGGGAGCAGAAATTTATTCTCGCACTTTTCATTGACCTAGTACACTCTTTTAGGCTTCAGCTAAACTTGACTGGTCTCGATCATTGGCTTTGTTACAAAAATTTTATTATTCAAAGATAAGTATATGTCTTCAATAGTTCTAACTAATTCTACAAAGGCTACTTCTTAGCCGTCAGGATTATATTTGCTATTTAATAACTAGTCAAGCCATGGCAATCATGAACACCTTTCAATGTGCAAACTATTGGTTTCGAAACAAAATATATTGTGATTCTAACTTTTGTTTATTGTATGGCTTATTTTGCTTTATTTTTTTACTTTAATTAGAAAGGTGTTAATGGACGCATAGACAAATGCATGGAAATTTACACTGTTTAATGATCAGCCTTAAAATACTTGAAAAGACAGAAAAGTATTTTAATGCTAAAAAATTTAGAAAAGAATGAGGTATGTTGCAGATTTACTCTTACCATATTCCAAGTTCTATTAAACGACAAACATTATTGAAGGCAGTCAGAGTCTCAAGTTTTTAAAAAAATGGGATTCTCAGCCGGAGCAAAGTCACCTCAAAAATAATGTAGTATCCGCAGACAAGCAGGGCACTACAAATTTGAATTTCCAGTTTATAGAAATTAGATTATGTTTTTTATTTTTTGATGGTTGCTTAGAGAATTCGCTAGAGCTTTGCGGCAACCATTGGCGGTTAATTGGTCAGTCTAAATGGTTAACTTCCTTTAAACAATTTTTTTAGGTAACTCTATTTTCTTTAATTCTTTTATCTATTTGGAACTGCTCTTTGGCACAAATGATAAAGCAAACACTACAAGAAAAAAACTAACAAAAGCATCATAAGAGTTAGGAAAAAATAAAGTAGAGGCATTAGTACTGTTTTTTCTTCAACGTGCTGATATGAGTCAGCGGCGGATTCCCTTTCCACGCGTTAAACTTTTAATGAGTTGTACATTCAACGCGTCATAACTCAGACATGCTTAAAACGATAAAATTCAGCGATATCATAACTGCTAAACGGATAAA
>JAJLXV010000205.1:0-25096 GCA_030571435.1 Myxozyma mucilagina | reverse complement strand
GATGAGCTTGCGAAGACCGTCTAGAAGTCGCCTATGCGGCAACGCAGCACTTTCGCATAAGATGGGCAGCTCTGAAACATGGCTCATTAACATGACGACCCAGCCAGTATATCTTTGTTCTTTCCAGAGATGTTGCGCGGTCGCCGAGCTAGCTGAAAGGTCATGTGGGAAGGATCAGGATGAGGGATGTCAGTTCTTGCGAGGAACACATGCCTAGCGTAGTTTGGTTTTGCTTTGGTAGAGGTTGTGTTTCATTTGGCTAACGTTACATTTTTTAGATCTTGGTTTCGCTGTGTGTATTGGCTATTTTTGTTAGAAGTAGTTACTATGTAATAAGACTTTAATAATCTTTTAACTGAAGAACTCATTTGCAGCGTAACTCATCTGTAAAATATTTGCAATTTCTGTATGCTCTGTGAATACCGCTAATACTTGTGGATATATCAATCTATACGTACATGAAACAAGCGTTAGTGGACTTCAACAAGTCTAAGAAACTACAAAATCTATAGCGCGCTTTGTTTTTTCCCGATCATATTTTACCTTTATTGTGCATAAAACAAAAAGCAACTTACAAACACTCTCTATCTTGATGCAATGTCTATTTTTGCATGTACTCTCTGATCAATGGAGCCACTTGCTTTCGACTAGCTTTTAAATTCTGCTGTTTCCAAACCCAAAATCCACTCTCCTCATCAATTTTCAGATCAGCAAATCCGTCTTTGTCAGAAAACTCTTGTAGCTGAAACTCCTCAGTCGCAGCTTTAACAAATTCTCTGACACATTTGTCACCCTTTTCAGTGCAGATTGAAACTACCAAGTCTCTTCTATAATTATCTTTTTCATCCACAAAAGAGTCCATGAAGATAAATGCATCTAACTTACGCTCCTCAGCCCAACTTTTAATACCAGATTTGAACTTCTCTGCTGTGAATTTATCGACAGTCCATTTAAGTGATTTAACACTGGAGCTGATACCAACTGAGCGACCGTTGTCTTCGTGCCACTCTTTGTAATCTTTTCGAAGAATATCGCGAAGTGAAAAGCTATCAATGCTGCGTTTCGCAGTCATCAGAGCGTCGTAATAAGACTCAAGTGGATCGGCTTTTGCTTTCTTTGACTGGTTTCCATCATTTTCTTCATTTTCGTTACCCTCGGTTTTTTCTCCATTAGCCTCAGATTTTTCAGTGACAGTCAATGTAACCAATTCATCCAAAGCGACGCCAGACAGAATCTTTACTGCTTCAAAATCCTGTTTGATCGCTTTTGATGTTAGATTTGCCGTGTCAACCAAAATAGGAGCCAAAGCAAGTCTAGCAACTTTTGAAATAATCTCTGCCTCTTTCTTATCCGAAGTGACTGATTCAAAGTAATCTTTGTAGTATTCGACAACAAGGGTGGTACAACTTCCGACCGGCTCAATTACTCGCGGGTCTGCTTCCTTGTGTAACTCTTCATCGGCATGATGATCTAGAATACCCACGACGTTCTTTCCATATTTTTGACCCAGTTCGGAAAGCAGATTGTTATGATCTAACAGCATTACATCGACATTCTCATCGTCGCCTGAAATAGACTCTAAAAACTCGTCTTTGCAAATGACATCAGATTGGGGGATATCGAGAGTATCAAGAAGATAGTGAAGCTCTGGACGCAAAGAGACTTCTTCGCGAGGAATGTTGACAATTGGGATGATGTGGGCATAGCCTCTTTTTTCAAAGACAGAAGTAGGATGTGTGGAAGTAATGAATGCGAACACGAGGGAGCTTGTGAATGAATCAAGATCTATAATTTATAACTTAGTTTCTTTCAACTTGAAAAAAATAGCAGAAACTTCATACCAGCAGATTCGTTTCCGGTTACGAGTAAAACTCGCTGATCAGCAGTAGCTCTAAGTCCTTTTCTCACTGTTTCGCGAGCAAGAGCAAGAAATGACTTGATGGCGTTTGAAGACGTCATAGCTACTCAGTTCTAGTATTTTTTTTGATCTGTATAGATTCACTCGGAATCAAGTAGTGTCAGCCAAACACACGAAGATTTCGAAGCAAGTGCAGACGATAACGCTCGTGTAAGGAACTGACGCCAATTTAATTAAGTTGCGGAATCCAGGCACAGATTTCAGATAAGAACTCTGTTCTGATCATCGATCTTGCTTGGAAGTGACGTCGGAATACCTAAAGCCGCACGTCCAGTGGGAACTTTCTGTGTGACCGTAAAATTATCCGGGGTTAGAACTTTCATCTTCCACTTTCACTTTCATGAGTATTAGACAGTGTTAGGCAGGTGAAATAAAAAAACTGAAATGGCGGACCTAAAGTTGTCAGAAGTAGACCAACTACAAACAAAGGAATACTGGGTAAGTAGATTCTCACTGTTCTTGCTACTCTCTAATGCAGTCTTCTATTAGGACACCCGTTACCAAAAAGATGATGATCAGACAACTTTCGATTGGTTCAAAACCTTTAGCGATTTGGAACCATTTTTAAGAAAGCACATAAATTGGGACGAAGAGAGTGGAAAGAAACTGAAAGTTGTTATGCTAGGATGTGGAAATAGTGTACGTATATGAGGTACTAAGATCGATTTCATTTGTCTAATGGTAACAGACTCTATCAAAAGATTTATATGATGCGGGATTGAAGAATATAGCAAATGTGGATTTTGCCGAGACTTGTATAGAGCAGATGACAGAACTTTACAAAGATGAGAAAGAAATGACATGGCATGTTATGGACGTACGAGACATGAGTGGTTTTAAAGACGGTGAATTTGATATTGCAATCGACAAGGTATCCCCATTGCAATTTACATTCAATCTGCATTCGCTGACACTTCAAGGGAACGCTTGATGCTTTCCTAAGTTACACAGGGTCTGTCTGGAGTATACCGAAGCATATTGAGGAATCCGCATTGAAATACATGGATGAGGTGAGTCCATGGCTGAAGTGTCCCGACAGTATCATACTAATCATCTGTGTAAGACGAACCGTATACTCAAACCGGACGGTAAAATGCTTTACATTTCCTACCGGCAACCTCACTTCGCTCGACTGATTATTGATCGACCATACTGGAAGATGGAAACAGAGACGTTAACGGATCCTGGTGGATCTTTTGACTATTTCGGATATGTGTTGCAAAAATGAATAGACCTGATGTCAAGCATATAGAATCTTATTTCATCCGGAAATCAATGGATTCATAATCACTATCTTCGACCTTATTTTGAATTAATCTTTTCACTCTCCAATGCAAAAACATTGAGTCAACATACTGTATTCTGCTCCATTGGTCGACTTTCCTCTACCACCAGCTCGTTCTGAGTCTCTTCATCATCGTAAGAGTCACCATCCTCACTGCTATCCTCGAAAGAAGGCTCAATCCAATGATCACCTTCCAGAGGCTCTTCACGCAGTATATCTTTCCAAGCAAGAGCTTCCTGTTCTGCCTCAGGTGGAGGTGGATTCGCTATTATCTCCGGCAGAGGCGCCTCCAAAGAAGTTGACTGTGCCAGTTCGAGAATAACAGCCAGCGTAGCTAAAATAGCCTAAACGTAAAGTCAAAATCTAAATCTTTTAGACGTCAGAAGGTGCTTACTTCGGAGTGCGATTTGAAAATAATATCTAATCGCTCTTGCAAAGCATCGGCAACCTCATCGCGTGCAACAACATTGAATTTTTCCACTAAGCTTCATACAATTAGCTTTTTAATACTATCAAACATTTTTCGATAAACTAGCAAAACCTTACCCATACGCACGTTCAGAAATTGTACTTTTGTCAAGAAATCGGTGTTGGACAGTGGCTTTCGCGATTGCTCGGTCGCGTACTCTTCTAAAAGCGCGTGGATTAGTCGACTAGACAGCATGCGGTCAGTGCACCGCACTTCACTACAAATATTTCTGTATCTCTTTCAGAATAATGAAACACACTTCAGAAATCCCGGTTATCTGCGTTACCAGATCAGAGAGTTGTCGTCTGGACAATGCAAAAGGTGTGGATGATGAGGATGATGACGGGACGCTTGAGTCCATGTTGGGATGATAGTAAACAAAGGCAAAGACGCGTCTGATGAGAAAGTTTGTTTCGTCTAATTTCTTTCGATTTTGCTTTAAACTTTCAGCTAAAAAAGCTTAGCTTTGCGGTCGAAGATCTTTCGTGACCATCCTTGCAACTAATTCACATGCGATCAGCCCGCTTCCAGCGCTTGACAGAATTAAAAATCCTAAAACCTCGTAGTTATTTTGTCAATGTGACTATATTTATATCTGATGCACCAGTAAAAGATAATGAAAAAGCTTTAACGATACTATGAACGTACAAACCCCGTTGTACGCTCACTGGCTCGCCAAAGCCGCATAGTTTCTATTCAAGGGCGCGCAATGAAGTCCGCTCAAATTCAACAATAAACAATTTGAGACCAGAACTACATCAACCGTTAATAAAGTCACTTTCTGGTGCTGTCGATTGCTATTGTTTCTTGGTTTTTGACTTCAACTGCAACAGTATGCGGGCCTCACGGCAGGCGTTGCTCTTCGCCCTCATCGCACTTGCTGCTTTATTATTTTTGGTACACTCAGTCCGACGTGTTTCCCAAGACTCTGAGCCTTCAGTCTCCAAGTTGACAAAAGAGCAAGAGCGCAATGCAAAAAATAAACCAATCCCGAAACCATTCAAGAGCTTCACTCTGCGTCCAACCGAGGAGCAACTGATACCGAATCCTGTTCCTGAGAATCCTTTACTCGATCAAGTTGGCGAGCCAGAAGGGATTCTTGTACGCGCTGACGATCAGACTCAGAAGGCAAATGCAACGTTATTGTCTTTGGTGCGTAACTCTGAGCTCGGTGGCCTGTTACAGACGATGCGCGATGTTGAACGAGCTTTTAATTCTAAATTTAACTACCCCTGGACTTTCTTCAACGATGAACCATTCACTGAGAGATTTAAGGCCAGAACAAGAGCCGCAACAAAAGCTGAGGTTAGATATGGTACGTATTCATTTCTGTGCAATATAGCATCAATTCTGATTTGTGTTTCATTAGAGGTCATTCCTAAAGACCAATGGGATACCCCGCCATGGATTAACTCAGATATATGCGAAGTATCAAACAAAATATTACTTGAAGACAATATAGTTTATGGTGATATGCCAAGTTATCATCGTATGTGCAGATGGAATTCTGGCATGTTTTACAAGCATCCTGCCTTGAAAGACACTCGATGGTATTGGCGGATAGAGCCTAGTACCCGATACTTTTGCAGTATAGACTATGATGTTTTTCGATACATGGAAGATAATGACAAAACTTATGGTATATTTTTCTGTATATCCAATGAGAGTTCAAGACTAATTCGCAACTGTAGGATATGTGATTAGCATATTCGATGCTCCACAAAGTATACGAACTCTATGGCCAACAACATTAGAATATGTTGCAAAATATCCTCAGTATCTTCATCCTAATAACTCTCTTGCTTGGTTAATGGACGGTGAAACAAGGCCCGGTCACAACGAAATAGCCAATGGCTACTCAACTTGTCATTTCTGGAGTAACTTTGAAATTGGCGATATGAACTTTTTCCGTTCAGAAGCCTACGACAATTACTTTGAGTATTTGGACGAGTCGGGTGGTTTCTTTTACGAGAGATGGGGTGACGCTCCAGTTCATAGTATTGGAATTGGCCTTTTTCTTGATAAAAGTAAAATTCACTGGTTTAAAGATATCGGATATTTGCATCAGCCCTACTATAACTGTCCTACATCTAAAAAATGTTCTGGTTGTAAGCCAGGTGTATTTGTTGCTGGAGAGAAAGGAAATCAAGAAAACTGCATTAATAATTTCTTCAAGTATGCGCATGCTAATTGAGGAAGTTATGCTGTTTGACGTTAAGTTTGCAAAAACCGATAACGCTGTGAGTTTTTGCCATATTCGCCGTATTAAGCTTCCATTGTGTCCTTTTCATGCACTGCATCATCCTTACCATATTTCTTCTTCACCAAAACTGAGCCGAGCTTCTCATTTATTTTGTAACTTTTTAGGCGTTTGTACATACTACTATTATTTTCATTTTTGTTTTGATTTTTGTTAAATTAAGCTAGTTTTTTGTATATGAACTGCATTTGCTGAATGTTTGATAATTTTAGCTGAGTTTTATTTGTTTTATTTGCCTCTTAGACGATATGAGTTTATCCTGTAAGTAGCCCTCATTAGAATTCTAGTATGAAATTTCCTGCTTTCAGTCATAGCTCTTATGTGGATTGAATTATAGAGATCTTTATTATTATTCTACCCTTGTTGTACGATTATGTCGGCGCGGCGCATGCGTTTCTTTTGATTTATTCAGCTCTGAAGCGAATCATCTTACGAATTTCGTTTCTTAATGCGCCTTCTTTCAATATTTCAAGTTTTAGTATTTGTATTTGCTTTGCGTATGCAATAAACCCTCCAACAAAACAAGCTACAAAACAAATCATAAAATCATAGTCCATGAGACTCAGCATGACATGATCAGTCAGATTGATCGAAACGACCGTATACCAAATAAGACTAATCTGACTGATTAGCATGGAAGCCAAAACTACGTTCATCTCAACATTATAAAAATGACAACAACTGATCAAAACGCACACAAATATGCATCAATAGAAAATCATACCAGCATCATGCATTATCCAAACAAATTCAATATTATTTCACAAGTCTTGTGAATTGATTTCTTTTTATTTTTTTTTTCAAGTGCCAATATTGTAAGTACGACTTCGTACTAGATCATGCCTTTTTAAGTAACTTCCTGGCTGCTCAGTTGGCGATCTTTTAGGAATAGGCGGTAATGTTTTGTCTATTGACATTGTTCGTGAATGTGAAGATCCCGCGGACCCAGTCGACGAGCTGGATGATCTTCGTGACAATGCCACTTTTCTCATAGAAATATTGGACTCTTTATCGATCGGCTTTATCTTTGTGTCTAAGAGTCTACATTTTAAATCGGCATTGTCGGCAATGTTAGAAAGCAACGCTTGCAAAAACAGAAACTCTGCTTCTGGATCCACAGCGTCAAGAATCTTCCAAGCGTTCGAAAATGTTGTAAATGCCTCGACTTCCGGCCCTTGGTTCGATGGATGTCGAGACCCAATTGTATCAACAGCATTCGTAATAATTTCGGAAAATATACGTCTACCCACTTTTGCATTTTCGGAAAGTGTACAGTCTATCGAAGAAAATTTCTCTTCGTTGGAGTCGCACAAAGTTGGAACTTGCTCATGGCTTGTTAAGTTGGCAACGTTTGGTGCCTCTTGTAAAGGTTTTGAAGGTCTCAAAGTTTTGAGTCGACTATAGTCAGATTAGCACTTATGGTAAGAATACAGTAAAATTGATCATACTCAGAGTCATAACGGAACGACGCGCTGTAGATTGATCTGCGAGTGTCGTGTATTGGTTTCGAAGGTCTTATGGTATGCGGTTTGTCATCATCGGAATCAAAAGAACTAATACTCAAGTTCCCTAACTGTTCGGTAATACTAGTAGCAGCTTCAATGCCACGCTGAGTGGACTTAAGCGTTTGAGATCGATTCCGGCGGTTTATTGAATTATTACGCCTCGGAGTAAATTCTAATATCGAAGCGTCGTCATATTCAACCTCATCAAACTGCACTTGTCTCTTGGGTGGCTCGTCTATTGTAAATGACCACTCTTCAATAGAGGTGTCTGGAATAGTAGTCATGGTACTGCTATACTTAAAGTCAGCTATGCTTTTATAAAGTCTCTATATTCTCTTACACCGTCTCTTCGTATAATTTTGGCTTGGGCCGGTCGGAACATCTTGCTTCCCAGACTTCTTTACGATTTATTAAAGAGCGCAATTCCAAAGGATCTCCTACCTTTCGGAAAAATTTGTGCTTTAATAATTGTTTGGCTTTAGCATCACATTAGTAAAAGCCATCTTAAAGAGTAAAAATAAAAGCATACCTGATGGTCGACGCTTGTGATCCTTGATTAAGCATAACGAAACAAAATCTTTGAATTCAGGACTAAAATCTCCTTCCAATACAGGAGAGTTTGACTTTGGAATCAAAAATAGCACCTTCATAGGATGGTACTCCGAGAGAGGGGGGACTCCTTTCGCCAGCTCAATTGCCGTAATTCCAAGAGACCAAATATCGGCTTTGAAATCATAATCTTCTTGTCTTATCACCTCGGGTGCCATCCAAAAAGGAGTTCCGACAAAAGTATTCCGTCGTGATTTGTTGTTAGACAGTTGAGCGGCAACACCAAAGTCAGCTATCGTGATAAATAATTAGTTTGAAGATAAACAGTAAGTAGAATTCTATCATACCTAACTTGACATCACCATCAAAAGATAGTAAAATGTTTGCAGCTTTGAATACGTTAAAATATGGTTTGCTAAGAACGCTGTGAGAAATAGTAATACCTTTGATATCTCGATGTATCTAAGTTAAACGAAGGTTAGCAACAGTACTTCAGTTATCACGAGTTATTAAGAGCATACTTTTCCATTACTATGTAAGTACGCTAAACCTTCGAGCAATTCTTTACATATGATTGCAATCTCACGTTCCTGAAATGGGCCGGGCTTCAGTAAATCTAAGGCAGATCCACCAGCAAGATATTCCATAACTATTTGATACAAGACTTAGTAAGATCAAAAGCGTAACCAAGCTAAGAAAGCGTACCAATCCACAGTTTGTAGCGTTTGACGAAGCATCCTAATATCTCAAATGTTAGTATGCATATATTCCAACTTTGCAGAAAGCTCGGGATCAAGAGGACTGACCATAGTACTTTGTGACATGCACATCAGAGCAGCCGCTCAATAGCGCTATTTCCATTTGAATTTCTGCAATATCATCTTCACTAGATTCCAGATCAATCTATATATGTGTTATAAACTGGTAAACAGGAAAGTTGAAATATTTGTTTTATACGGACCTGCTTTATTGCGACTATTTCTCCGGTTTCTCTGAACAAAAGGTTTTAATATATAATGTGGTATAAACAAAATTAAGTATTACTTACCTGAATATTGCTCTGTAAACGACTCCGAAGCTGCCGCTACCAAGCTGCTCGAGGAGCATGAACTGCTCAGCTGAAAGATCACGCTGGGCCGGCCATGACGAATCCAATGACGGAGACGACGACATGAAGGAATAATGATTTAGCTGTTAATAAGGCAACATATGGAAACAAAACCAAGTAAAAGGTAAAGAGATAAAGAAGAAACGGTGTGAAGTAAACAATCAATAATAAACAAAGATTATGCGGAGCGGGAACAGAAGATCGTCAATGTCAGATCTCTAAAAAAGATGGCAGTTAAGTTAATAAACACTTTAGCTTTGCATTGGTTTGGAGCCCAAGCTTTTTTGTTTTTGCTCCCAGCTCCGTTTGAGCCGTCCGCCACAGATGCCCCTCGAATCTTTATTTATATTGACTGCTTTTGCTCTCCTATTCTTTCCCTTTTTACTTATCATTATCAAAGTTGCTTATAGCGCTCGGATGCATGCGTTATGCATTGCAGTTGCATCAGTGGCTTATCTATGGTGATTTGTACCATTTTTTTCACTGACTCGGCCTAGTTGCATCACGATCCGTTCCTAAAGTGTGACCGGCGTTTCCAAACAACACTAGACCCGTTTCAGCAGTCTCAAAACATTCCGGTCGCGTGAGCCGCTTCAGGGGCTTCCCGTCGCACAAGCCTGTGATGTCATTGCTCAACCTTATTTTTTGCAGTTCACGTGACTATAAGGGTTTTGTGTGACTTGGAGGATTTGAGCGCTTCAACTATCTGCGGCCGGTCTTTCGATTAACAGATTCCCGAACAGCGACCGCCACCAATGGCTGAAGAAATCTCTTTGTCGTTAGAAGAGACAAATAAACAAAGAATTGCGTTGGGATTGCGTCCGATTCCTGTTGGGGACGACTCCGCATCCTCGTCGTCTGCTCCAAAAGAACCGCGCTCGGCCGCCACCGGAGACTCGCACGATGAATCTTCTCTTTCACTCGAGGAAACTAATAAGCTCCGAATAAAACTCGGACTGAGGCCTATACCTATTCCGGGTGAAGTCTCTGGAAGTGCTGAAGACGGTGCACCGGCTCCGGATTCGGATGAACAAGCGGTAGCAAATTGGAAAGCAAAATATGAACAAGAGCGAACTTTGGCGAATGCAGAAGCTGCGCAAAAGCGAATCCGAAAGTCAAAAGAACGGATAGAACGACTGCGATATTTAGAAGGCAAAGGACTAGGTGATGACGATAATGACAAGTCGTATGATGATGTGAAAAAATGGGTCAAGACTAAAAAACTCAAGATTTCAGTTGCAGCTACTGAAGAGGAAGAAGAAGAAGCTTCACAAGAATATACAGCTAATGATCTTAGAGGATTGAGAGTTGGTCATGATCTTACTGACTTTGACGGCCAAGAGGAGGTTATTCTTACTTTGAAAGACAGTAATGTATTGGATGATGCAGGTACGGTGGATTTGTCTCAAAAGGCGTTACGTAGACTAACATGTGTATAGAGGACGAACTAGTATCACAGGCTCTTGAAGAAAAATCGAGACTTGCTCAAACATTAGAAAACCGGAAACGGAAGGCGAAGTATACTGGATTCGAAGACGAAGAAGGCAAATCTGGAATTTTGAGTCGATATGATGAAGCCATTGACGAAGAAGCTGGTGGATCCGGTTCAAACAAAAAGTCATTTGTTCTTGATAGTGAAGTCATTTCATTGAGTAGCAATACGACAAAGGAACAAAAGGTGCAGAAAAAAGCCGACGAGGCAAATCCTGGAAAGATCAGAGTCTCACTGGATTATGATATCCCGGTTGTCACAGATTCAGACTACATGCCAGCCGAGAAAATCAAAATGAAAAAACCAAAGAAAGCAAAGAAGTCTTCAGGCAATCGAAGAAAACGAGTAGATGATGACGAAACAGAGATCCAAGCTGATGGAGATGTTGTTATGCCGGATGTGACCGGTGGTGACATTATCGAAGACGACGATGAAGACTTGCAAGCTGTTCTAACAAAGCAAAGAAGAGCTCTACAAAAGAAGAAGAAATCACAATTTATTACTCCCGAAATGCTTGCTCAGACGATCCGAGAACAATCTGCCCAAACTGACACTCAAGAAAACAATGACACTAATGATGAAGGATTGATTATTGATGACATGACAGAATTTGTTGGAACTGTAGGTAACAGTGTCGCCGAAGAAAAAGAAGAAAGAGCGAGATTGGATAGAATGGCTGCTGAAGGTGCTGCTGCGGCAGCCGCAGATGCCGCTAAAATAAAAGAAGAGGATGACGACGTTAAAATGGAGAACGCTGATCCATACTATGATGGTACGGAAGTTAAGACAGAAATCAAAGAGGAAGCGAAGGATGACGAAGAAACCGAAGACGTTCCTACTGGATTAGGAGATGAACCCGTGATCTCTGTCGGATTGGGTAGCACGCTGAATATGCTTCGATCGAGAGGACTGCTCAAAACACCCGACAACCAAGATTTGGAACGGCAGAAAATCCAACGGGAGAATTTACAGTTTAAAGCTGAAATGGCCAAACGTCGTGCTAAAGCTGAACTTGAGCTCAAAGCGCAGAGAGAAGCTGATCGCCGTAGCGGCAAATATGATGGGTTAACTCAACGTGAACGAGAAGATGCCGCGCAGAGAGAGAATCAAGCTAGACAGTTGCAGGAAGGAAGAGATGCTCTGAGACGATTTAAAGACTACAAGCCAGATGTTAAAATTGAGTATAAAGACGAGTTTGGTAGAACAATGACTACTAAGGAGGCTTTCAAGCATTTATCTCACCAATTTCATGGAAAGGGATCCGGCAAGCAAAAGACCGAGAAGAAACTCAAGAAAATTGCAGACGAAAAGAAAAAGGAAAGTCAATCTTTATTTTCGTAATGGAATAAACTTACGAGTTTCATCAATCCTAGTTTTTTTTTCTCTTGTGCGAACATCAAAAGCTCGACTACATATCATTTGCAATAAGAATTACACAGAAGGTAATATCTACTTCTTTAATTTTTACTTTCCATAAAGATGCTTGTTTACTGTCATTTACCATGTCGATTTTGTCTAGCCATAACAGTTACGCCCGCCTTGTCGTGACACGTTCGCTTTGGGTATGTACCCGGATTTTTCACTTTGGTATATGCATGTACAGTTGTGCTATCATTTTTTTCTCTATTTTCAATTTTTTTCGATGGGTTCGTGTTTATGAGCATTTATTTAGGTTACTTGTATCATAGGTCAAAATAGATATATAATTATCAAAAGACGGAACTTCATAGTAAGCCAGTTATTTCTGAATCCTTCTTTTAATCACTGTTTCCAAAACAACCAATCTCCCCCGATTTCAAGGAAAATGAACTTAACGTAAAATGAACTAATAAAACACATCAAACCCACAACACTTCTCAGTTGAGCCGCACTTTCACTGAAATAAGAGATAATACCAGCTAACGTAACACAAAAAAGGAAGGAAAGAAAACCTGGCTTGTGTGCACATTATATTGCTAAATTTGAACGGTAAACAAAGAAAGGTCACTTGATTAATGAAGGAATGTATCAATATATGAGAAAGGTGAACATCAGTTACTGTCAAATTTCCCCAAATGCTCTATAAAACTTATTGAGTGACGGCGTAAATCGACTCCGCAAGACGGCTATAAAGATGATCAGTTAACGATAAGACCTGAAGACAAATAGAAAAATACTTACGTGACGTTTTTGCTGGTAACACCAGCCATTGAAATACGTCCGTCGCTGGTGAGATAGACGGAGTGCTCCGAACGCAGAGTTGCAACTTGCTCAGATGTCAAACCGGAGTAGCAGAACATTCCAATTTGCGAAGTGATGTGAGACCAGCTTCGTGATGATCCGAGTTTCTCAAGATTATCTCTGAGTAACGATCGCATAGAAATGATACGATCAGCCATACCCTTGACCTCGCTCAACCACTGGGCATTCAACTTCTCGTCTCCAAGAATCTCAGCAGCAATGCGAGCTCCGTGAACAGGAGGGTTAGAGTACAGAGGACGCACGGTGATCTTCACCTGCGAGTCGACGCGCTTCTTCTCCTCAGGGGAAGCAGTGACAAGGGAAAATGCACCTACACGCTCACCGTAAAGACCCATGTTTTTGGCAAACGATTGCGCAAGAACAAGCTCAAAACCTTGCTCAACAAAGTATCGAAGTGCAAAAGCATCCTTGTCAGCATCACCAGAAGCGAATCCCTGGTAGGCCATGTCGAAGAAGGGGAAAAGCTCGTTCTTCTTCATGACATCGGCAATAAGCTTCCACTGATCAGGTGTAGGATCAACTCCAGTCGGGTTGTGTGCGCAAGCGTGTAAAAGAACCATTGAGTTCTTAGGGAGATTGTTCAGGTCGTCAAGCAGTCCGTTGATGTCAAGGGAGATGGTCGACTTATCGTAGTAACGATAGGTCTTCACCTCAAGGCCAGAGTCGCGAAAGACGGCTCCGTGGTTGGCCCATGTGGGGCTAGGAACGTAGATAGTCTTGCCGTAAGGGTACCATCTGGCTAAAAATTCACCACCGATTCTAAGAGCACCGGTACCGGAAATAGACTGTGTGATCATAAGACGATCTTCCTTGATAGCCTTAGACTCAGGCGAGTAAGCAAGCTCAGCAGCGAGCTTAGTGAATGCAGGCACACCAGTGATACCAGCGTACTCCTTGTCAAGCATTTGTTGAACAAGACGAAGTTCGGCTTCTTTTACAGAAGGTAAAACGTATGGCTTTCCATAGTCGTCACGATACGCACCAACACCTGGTCATTTTAATAAGCTACTGAACATGAAAACAATAACAATAATTGCGTACCAAGGTTGATCTTTTCAGGAAATGAGTCGGCTTTGAAGGCCTCGGTGATTCCTACATAAGAAACGCGTTAACAATACTTCTGAAATTAGTCAGACACAAATTCATACCGAGAATAGCGTCAGGTGGTCCCTGAGTAACTCCGGCAAACTAAAAAGATAACAGATTGTAAGCATTAACACAATAAAAGCCCAAAATATGCCTCGGTCGGATGGAGTAGGGCAACGCTTTGTCCGAAGAGCACAAGTAACCACCGAAGTGGTGATGCATGAACGCATGATCTGGCAGCCTTTGGCCATCAATTGCGAATCAACTCACGGAATAAACCAGTTTATTCGTATCCAAACTCAATTGCATAGCATAAAAGGCATTTTTTGAAAAGCGAATAACTTACGACAGATTTCGAGCGTGAGAAGGAAGTTGAGCCGAGGCGGACGAGCGGCGTCGAGGAAAGAATGACTCTTTGCGCGATCTTGGATGACCGACGAGCAGCAAGAACAGCAGACATTATCGCGTGTTATTCAATACCAGTAAAATGGTACAAAGATTGGGGCAAAAGAAAAGAGATTGGGATTGAGTCCGCTGTTTAGAGAAAGCAGACGGGGAAGCGGGGTCAACAAATTATTTATTCCTCGCGGCTCATTTTGCGTTGAGTCCGGCGGGCTAGATGCCCCGCGCCGTTCTCCGGTTCATTCCGAGGCCACTTGATATTCTATTGTACAGATGCGGGGATTATTTACTTGTTTTGTGTTATAATCTGTTGAAAATGCAATGTTCTACTGTGTTTAAATGAGTTGCTTGCCAATGAAAATGGTCGCCGAGCGGTTAAAAAATTAACAGTCCAAATTCGCCTATATGCCCTTTGTGCTACGGAATACTTCTTTAATCTGATCCTGTTTTTCCCGAGCACCGTTTCTCTTCGTTTCAATCTCGTGATTTTACGTGGATCCCATTTCTATGGCCAAATAACAATCGACTTATCTATTTTGTGTGAGCTAACAGCAACTGTCTCCTTTTTATTTGATTCCTCTGCTTTTGTTTCATCCAGTATTGTCTCGAGTAAATATTTTGGAACATGCCCCTCCACGGACGCGCTGTCGGCGTCAGGTCAACGCTCTGTGCGCTCCGCCGATGCCGGTCCCGTAAATTTATAAACTGAGCGGTTCGAATCACAATCGTCTACGCAAAGATACGATACAAAAATGCCACTTGAGACACAAGTAAGCTAATTAAAGTCATCTGGTATTTAACATAAGGAGTCTAAATGCATTGACGATTGATTCATTTTGTGCTTCTTCTGCCCACTTAGATCAGCACTCAGTTTCATATTCCAGTCTAAACTTAAAACTTTAAATTAAGCAAAGCCGAAAAAATAACCTGTAACTTTAAGCCTTAGCAACCTAAAAGTTAAACAACCTCTATATTTGAATATTCAGGAAGCAGCGAAGAGCAGGTTTGCGATATGCAGCAACTATCGAGTGATTCGCTAAAAATTGTATCAGCTGGTGCATTTGGTTTTCTATTAGGTGCTGTAGTCTTGTCTGCTTTCCAACATCAACAAAAACCCATCAAGAATGGTAAATCAAAACGGATAAAAGAGAAAGCTGAAGGCGATGAAGAGGATGAGGAGGATGATGATGATGATGATGAAGAGTATGAAACTGAAGATTCTGAAGATGAATCAGATGATGATGAAGTCCCAGCACAAGATGCTTCGTTATCAGATATGTTCACAGAGCACAAAATGGTATTTGTAAATTCAAATTTTATAGAGATATCTCTTATCTAACTAGTATAACAGATCCTAGTCGTACGAACAGACCTAGGAATGACAAAAGGCAAAGCAGCAGCTCAATGCTGTCATGCTGCGTTAGGCTGCTACAAGCGTGCCAGCAAACGAACACCGACAATGGTCAAACTTTGGGAAAGAAGTGGTCAACCTAAAATCACCGTACAAACAAAGGGCGAAGAATCTCTTCTTTTGCTTCAGGCAATGGCAGAGTCTGTTGGTATCACTCACTGTCTCATTCATGACGCTGGAAGAACACAAATTGCAGCTGGCTCTGCTACGGTTTTGGGTCTTGGTCCTGCTCCCAAGCATAAACTAGATCAGATTACCGGTGATTTAAAGCTTTACTAGTGAGATATCAAGTCCTCGTGTATAATAGAGTAATTCAAAAGAAAAATTAATTAGTAATTGGTATATACAAAATGCAACATGAACTATCAATCGGAGCAAAATTCTTCAGTAGGTCCTGAACTTCTACTACATCAAGCCGCTACCAAATCGACGTTTGCTGTCAACTTTAACACCAAACTGCGGCTTTGGTTTGAACAACCTGGGAAAATGCTTTGTGCCCCATTTAACAAATGAAGGGGTGATTGCGGCTGCAAGTGGGATGCGGAAGACCAGCAAACTTTTGTGAATTCCGTAGGCAATGACTGCTTCGGTCCATATCGAGGCTTTGTGAGATTTATGAGGTTCGTCGGAGTCCGGTAGTGAGTCCACGTTTACAGGTGGTTCTAGCAGGTAATTAGTAGAAACTCGTAGAGTGTGTAAACAATTCAACGTACTCTCTTTAGCTAATCCAACCTGGACAAGTAAATCTCGGATGTAGGAAGTGACCGGAGAAATCTTTTCAAAGACTGCATCTTCAAGTTCACCAATCTTCTCTTGACCTAGCGCATGCACGACCATAAAGCAAATAGGATAATCCAAAGCTGAAAGACTGAGGTAAACGAAAACAATTGACCAGCCGTATTTTTTGGATAGTTGTTTCAGTCTTGATTCAGGTTTTCCTGCAGGCTGTGATGATGAGGATGAAGATGAAGATGATCCATTTTTGCTAGTGGTTGAGTTAAATCGGACTCTTCCAACTCTCTTTGGTGCAAAAGACGTAATCTTGGACAGTATAGAAGTATAAGTCGTTGAAAATCGCACAGCAGCTCTCGACGCACTCGCACCAAAAAGTGATGAAAACGGCGACCCTGTAGATTTCGAATTTGCGCTAAGTTTTGATGATGAGAAAGATCGAGGTTGAGGCAGAATTATTGATCTAGAACTTGTTGATCCAATCAAGTGATTTGTTGGAAGGTATAAAGATCGCACCGCCGGGCGGAACGCTCGTAAAGACATTTCAAATCTACAAATAGCTGTAAAGTTGTATTTGGCCCTTCAAGCAAATGGTTGAATCAAGCGAATTAATGACTGCCGACAGTAAGCCTTTCAATTCGAGATGACAATCTGATCCAATAAAAGTGTCAGCGCGGTTACTTGACGGCTCAAGCGAAAGTTAAATCTCATTAAGAAGAATAAAACTCGACATTCATCTTTAACAAAACCAATACTTACTTGGAATCAAGTGTCAAATAACCACTGTAATTTTTTGCTATTTTCTAATTTTATGTATTTTGTGGAAATGAGAGAGAGCTACAATTCAAAAATGAAAGTTTCTTGGTGTAGACGCCAATTAAATTCCGCGCTTCGATTCTCTGAAATATACCTGGTTACCCCGATCTTTCTTAAGGTTGGAGTTCTACGAAAACTAAAAAATGAATTGCATATATACGAAAAAAATTAACTAGAAATAAAGAAAGCTGGTTCGTAAATTTCTCATTAAATTGTCGATTATGAGATTGATCTCGATAAGTGGAAATTAGTTATGTGAAGGCTCGGCGAGCAATTTGGGTCTCGACTGAATTGTCTTCTCCTGAAACTGGTTATAGGAAGTGGCTTTAATACGACGAAATTATCAATAAAACTCTTCTATTATGAAAACAAGTTTTTCTGATTGTAATATTCTATACATAAATCATGTCAAATACATTTAGAATATGTACCGACTTTGTGCAATTCCTCGTTATTGACTTCCATTCCAAATATCAAAGTACTACCGCAGACCTTTCGCACAAAGTACTAACCCTCAAATAACCGTTCATTCTGTGAAACTGCCACCGGAACGCACATTCACAAAGTGCATGCCGAGAGAATTCATATCGGAACGCCGTCCAAGGCATTTTAAGCAAAAACAAAAAACGTAATTGCAATCACATGACAGTCAGTATGGGTTAGGTTCAGGAACAAGGGAAAGTCTAAAGTTGGCTTGACAAAGTCCCCGCCAAACGGAAGGCCGGATTTTTTGGCTGACACAAGCTGAAAAGGTTGAACCCCGCGCTGGACGACGGAGGTTGATTAGGAGTAATACTTACGCCTGTTCCGCCTCTTTGGTCCTGAATTTTTTTTGTTCTGGTTTTTCGAGCGAACTTGCTTATTTTTTTCGGAAGATTGACAGATGGTTGGTTAAAGAGGAAGAGATATATCTGTGGCTCTAAAATTACATTTATCAATTTTACTCTTAACTAGAATTTATCTGCTTTATCGAAGGGAAAAGACTGATCAGTACCACGAATCCACAAACAGAAAGTGTGTTAAATATCAAGAAATATTTCAACTTGCATGATTTTATAACGTTACATGATATAGTAATCACAGCAGATTTCAAAACTTGGAGATTGGAGGAATTGGTCTTGTGCCATACTCGGAGATTACATCTACAGAATTACTTTTGGATCACACAGCATACAAGAAACTACTTACAGAATGTCTGAATCGGTTCGGCTAAACATACAAGCTACAACGATGCAAGATAGCACCGAAAGAAATGAAAGAAGAAACACAAAAACAGCACATCATATACAAGAAGTGATAATCGCTGGAAAGAATGAGTCCACAGATGCCGAAGGGATTGTTATACCTACAAGAAACACTCAGTCTAATGCATATACCGAAAAGACATTTTCATATAATTATGTTCTGAAAAGTGGATTGGCTGGCGGATTAGCCGGATGTGCGGTATATACCCTTGAAAATGTAGAAGCAAAAAGAAAGACTTATACTAATTGAAGTTACTAGGGCAAAAGTATTATTGCACCACTTGACCGAGTGAAGATATTGTTTCAAACATCAAATCCAGAATTTGCAAAGTATAGCGGTAAAAGACTAGGAATATGGCGAGCTGCTAGTGCGATCTATCAGAATGATGGATTATTAGGACTATTTCAAGGTCATTCAGCTACTTTGCTACGAATATTTCCATACGCAGCCATCAAGTTTGTTGCTTATGAACAGATTAGGTCGACGCTGATATCAAGTCCAGATGAGGAAACTAGTGTGCGGCGAATGCTGGCTGGTTCGTTGGCCGGAGTGTCGTCAGTGTTTTTCACTTATCCACTGGAGCTAATTCGGGTACGGCTAGCGTATGAAACTAGGCAAGACAGACGGGCAAGTTTTATGCGAATATGTACGCGAATTTACGGAGAGCCTCGCGCAGCTGGCGTTAGTAGTCTTGAGAGCTCAAGTACGAATGCGGTGAAGCGTGGTGGAATTGCCAATTTTTATCGAGGGTTCACTCCTACCGTTCTTGGAATGCTACCATACGCAGGAGTATCCTTTCTGAGTCATGATAAGATACATGATATATTTCGGTCCAATCTACTCGCACCATACGCTGTGACGTCAGGCTTGCGTGAGACGGACCGTAGTGTGCCGCTGACTGTTTGGGCGCAATTAATCGCGGGTGGACTAGCAGGTATGATTGCACAAACTGCTAGTTACCCACTTGAAGTTGTACGACGAAGAATGCAAGTGAGCGGGGCGGTCGAAAGTAGTGCACAAACAAGTAGCATTGTCTCTACCGCGCGCACGATCTGGACACAGAAAGGGTTCCGTGGGTTTTACGTTGGATTAACAATTGGGTATATTAAAGTAAGTCTATTTTTGTCTGTTTAAGATTTGTAATTTGTTATCTGATACAGCGGCTAACGGAGATTGAGGTCATACCAATGGCATCTTGCTCTTTTTTTGTGTACGAGCGCATGAAAAAGGTCCTGGGCATCTAAGCCGAGGGCGGCGTTCGGCAGTGGAAGTCGGTTACTGGCGGCATATTGGCATGATTTTTGTTTGGATATTTGTCTTCATTTGGTATAGTGTATGCATTGTATTTAGCAGAGCCGGAATTATGGAATGTCGTATTTTGAATGAATTAGGTAACGTACAGCGTTGCAATTCTCATTACTCTTGTAGCAAAGATCTTTATTCAAGCCATAAAATATCTTCTAGTCTACAACAATCATTCCTGAAAGTGATAAAATGTGTTGAGATATCATGTAGCCAATTGAATGGGAAGGTTAGCTGGCAAATGAGAGCTGGTGAAGTGATGGTCAAAGCGTGAAAAGTTTTCAGTATAAAGTCTTGTTTGTAAAAATATTCTAATAAGAATAATCAATTATAAAAAACACATATTTACTTAGTACTACAAATCTTAGGGAGGATGAGCTCTCCCATAGATGTACACCAAGAACTTCAAAAAAATGACTGGTTTATGATTTGTAGATACACGAGATCGCTTTACGCATGTCTGCCACTTACAGCTTTCAAGTTTCGGGAAGTGCGACGAGCATTTGACTAACCATATATGCACGATATAAAACTAGAGTAGTCCTAACATGATAGTGAATATTAATTGGCAACGCCATGGGTCGGTATAGTGCAGTGAGGCGTTGGCTATGAGCTATTAGCCGCTCACTAGCGTGTCTCATTACTAGTCTTCGTAGATGCGCAAGGCATCCTTTATGTAATGTGTGGTAGTGCTTTCGCAATGAACGGGAAAAAGTGAGCAAATTGCAATACAGTAGGTGAGAGGTGTAGCACCAGATACGTTTAAAGACATATGGTTCGTTAGAGAGAGTCGAGCCTGACCGGTAACAACAGGGCTGATAAAACCCTTCCTTAGGGAAGATAAGGAAGGTGGTCAGGAATTAATTGGCAGCAGGAACAGCTAAACGACATTTGGGCTTGAATTGAACTACAAAGAACTAGAAAATAAAAAGAAGCAACCAAAAATTCAGAGAAGACAGGGAAGGCAGAGAAGCCCGCTAAGGAAAAGTCGATAGGCGGGTTAGTGCTGGACCGAGGAAGCATAGCGTAGGTTTTGGGCTCTTGGACTTAAGCGATAGTAAAGTAAAAAAGCAAAACGAAAAGAAGCAATGAGAAAAGTAAAAGAAGGAAAAAGTGAAGGCTGCGCTACGGACGAGACGATAGCGTTGAAATGTCATTGCCGCAGTTTTTAATATAACTAGTGTCGATTGTGAACAGTGACACGTTTAGTGACCAAGATAACGGGGAGTAATTTAAGACCCGAAAACGGCGTTCGTATTCTCCCCGCCGCGCCTTCTTCCGAGCGTTCGTTCAAAAATCATAGCATTAAGGCAACGATGGAGTGTGTGATGAGTGCGAATATGGAGCGTGTGATGAGTTCTCAACGGGACAACGTGGGCAGTCCAGGTTTTTGTTTACAGCTTGACAGTTCGAGCAAACCACTGATCTAACGGGCAGAAGCTGATCCGCCCACGTCACCAAGCGACCGCCAATACACTAACATAGCCACTGGTCGAGCATATCTAGCGGAAGTCGCCGATAGATTTCTATTGTCACTCGGCTTACTTTGGCTAAGTTTACGCACAGCGCGACGCGGGGCATTGCGGATAGCACTAACCGGAAAAGGTGCGAGGCGTGACCCACAGACCCGCAGTGGTGCGGAATTGGGCTGCCGGCAGGCGCGATACTTTGGATCTGTCTTTGCGAGAGCGCAGCGCCAGTGAATAGTGCACACGAACCGAGCAGCTAGGCGCCAATGAGCCCATCGCATCTATCTTTCGTGAACTGGGCGACATTAGGCCCTTCTTTGTTATCTTGCGATTACCGTCGCCCGTGGTTAAGTTTCCAGAAACCTTCAAGCGTCGGAAACTGGCGGCGGGGCCAAATGCAACGCCTAACTCGGCAGTCTTTGCGCGCGTCTCCGCTAACCCTCACTTCTTCAAACATTAATTTCTTGTCGTGTAGCTAATTAAAGTTGAGTTTTTTTTTCTTTTTGTTTTGTTTTGTTTTTGTCTTTCTGGGATCGTACACTGCTTTTTCTGTGCTCCGGAGTTAGCGGCTCTAATCGCAACTTTATTAACACTGTTCAATTAGAGTTCTCTTTTCTTCTTAGTCTTGTTTCCCCAGCTTTTCGTGCATATTCCTTTTTCCATATTGTAAAATATTAGCAGCCAACTCTATATAGAGGAGCTTTTATGGCCGATGTTGGCAGCACCAAAAGAATTAGCCTGAGGCACTTCAGAAGATCGCACGTTCTTGCGTCTTGCGGTCTTGGATGCTGCGTTCCCATCTGCTGTGGCGCATGTCGACTCAAAACTCTCTTTTGCCTTGTGTCGCACATTTGCGCCCGCGCCCGCGCCCGTCGTTGTTCTGTCGCGGATGGTTCCAGGGTCACTCGCGCGCTCTTCCGCCCGCGTAGCTCGTCTTTGCTTTTGCTCCTCCTCGTCTTTTTACCCAGGTGCTTCGCCGTGTGCTCAGCTCTGTGCGGCAGTACTTCTTTTTCCGCTCGGTCGCCTTTTCCCTTTTTTCTTCCCCTTTAAAAAATACCAACTTCGCCGATTTCCGTTTTCCCGTAACCTCAGCTCCTTTTTTTCTCTCAACTCGTCTTTCTCGAGCATCAATCTCACTTCTGTCTCCCTTTTCTCTCAGCCTTTTCTGTTCCTTCTATATAATACCATTCCCCGCTTCTCGACCGCGGTTTCATTCTAGAACTGCTACTGTTTGTGCGTCGATGGTCTTTTCGCCATCTTCGTCCGCCAACTAGAATACTCTTATGTACGTCTACAGTCATTGTTTCTGCTCGGATTTTCGACCGAACTCTTTCCGCCACCTCCTCGTCTTATTTTAATTCATACTAACAGTCATTCATTTGTGCAGACTTTGGATTGACCTCGTTATTTTGGAATGCTTTCGACCTATACGCAAACATCAACTTCAAATCCTAACACTTACCACTCTCCATACCTATCTAGCGGCTCTATTTCCTTGTATCCAACTCAAGCATCTGACAGTTTACCGCAACCGCAGTCTTCTTCAAATCCAGTAACATCTTCCTCGACAGCTCCGTTGTCTGCTATGGACACTCGCGATCCTCAATCTTCATCTTTTGGTGCCTATGGTGCCGGAAGTGCTCAATCACATCCTAATCCATATGATCCAACAGATGGTACCGGCGCTCAACGTCAGCACGGATATCTTCCCGGAGGTCCTTATGATCCCACTGCGGACGCTACCGGCCGCCAAAGCTATACACAAACTCCAACTTCATATATAAGTCGACCTTATGCCGCTGACCCTCGATACGCTCCCGATCAACGCGCTGTGGCACCTCCACCAAACTCGTACAGTGATCCGTCAGTAGCTCTTGGTGGATATCAAGGTTACCCGCCTACGACAGGATCGTGGCGCGCTGAATGGTATCCGCCACAGGGCAACGCCTTCCAACCAAATACGGCAATTGCTTCTCAAACTGCGAATCCAGCAGTCGCTCCTCCGCCGATGGGAACCTTAGGTACCATGCGTACCATGAGTGCAAGCCAGCCAACACAGATGCGTCGTCCTGGACCAATTGGTGGCCAGCGGATGGGCAATGAATTTGCCAGCAGTACAGTCTATTCATTCGTACCATTACCCGGAAGCACTCAGCAAAAGCGACCTCGGCGGAGGTTTGAAGAAATTGAACGCGTTTATACTTGTGGATATAACGGATGTGAAAAAGCATATGGTACTTTGAATCATCTGAATGCGCATGTGACTATGCAAAACCATGGTGCAAAACGAACACCAGAGGAGTTCAAAGAAACGCGAAAGAGATGGAAGGAAAAGAAAAAGAAAGAAGAGGCACGTCGAAAGGCTGAGCAAGAAGCTTTACAAGCCCAGCAGCAACAGCAACAACAACAGCAGCAACAGCAGCAACAGCAATCACAGCAGCAACCACAGCATATGCCGCAAATACAACAGCAACCGCAGCAAATCGTTGGGCAAGTACCGATGCCACAAGCAAGTGGTTCCCAGGTTCAGCAAATAGGGTCAACTAGTAATCAGTCGCCCAGTTCAAATCATACGGGGCAACATTCAATAGCGTCAATCACAGGGACAGCAAATGAGAGTACACAGGGTGGTCCTCAATATAGCTATTCAGAGTCATATTATCAGTGACGAGAGTAAAGAAGGAGGATGTTTTACGTAAGAGTGAGTGAATGAATGAATGGATGAGTAGATGGTTTGTATAATTTTGTTTTTGCAGGAGAAGGAGAGGGAGCTTTTTTTTATTATCGATAACTTCATTTATTGATTACTTGATTACTTGATCAACTGTTGGATTGATTAATTTGTACGGCATATTTTATATATCATATATATATATATATATATATACAAGAGGAAAGGACGCTGTTATAATAATGCTAATTGTTAATTGCTTTTTTTGTTTATTTGTGTTTCGCTTCGTTTTCATTTCTCATTTTTCTTTTTTTTTTCTATTTTTCTATTATTTTCGATTGATGTGTAAGGTAAATTGCTCAATTAAAGGTTTGTTAAATTGATGATCGATTGATATAGAGATTCAAGAAGACAAGACTATGTGACGGTTGTTGACTTCGAAGCAATGCAAGTGACTAATGATGTAGGTTACTACTACGGACTGTCTACTACCTCATTTACATTATAGTTTGCAATTTATAAAAAGCTTATGACGAAGATCAAAGAAGCCAGGAGATTTCCGAAATTTAGTTTGAAATCTGTTCGGAATGATGATCAGACATTGGCGTAGATTAGCGCAAACAATATCGAGACCCGAACAACAGAAACTTGCGCTATTAATACTAAAAGCAAGGGCTAAAGCACGACAAAACAAAACTAAAAAAAACTAATATTACTTTAATGTTAAGTAGAAAGTCAAGCTTGGACACGAACTGGAAATTGAACAGAGTCAATATAAGCGCAATAAGCCGGGCCGAAGTAAGAGGGTTCTCGGGGAAATACGCAATGATGTTTGTGGCTGCTTGTCTGGACGCGTATCCCCTATACGTAAAGCGCAACCGCTCACGAACTTGGACGTACGTGAATTTATCTACAAAGAAGAGGAAACAATAATGCTTCAGTAATTTTAACTGCACAGACGTAGCGATTAGAAATAACAAAGAGAACCGTGCCGAGCGACAAAATACACAATCTTGGTGTTCCTTCTTAGCGCCTTAACGCGCAAAATACCCACCCCAGCAACCAGCATTCAACATCATCCAAATATCCTAAATGACACCTCAAAAAAGGAGAATATGATTATATAAGCTATTCA
>JAJLXV010000204.1:0-25208 GCA_030571435.1 Myxozyma mucilagina | reverse complement strand
GACGCCATAGGAAAAGTTTAAGGTTAACGCAATTTACTACGAGCTCACCACACAGTATCTCGTTTACATAAGGAGTTGTGCATCAGAGGTTAAAACGTCTTCGGTCTGTGACCGATATCTCCTGTTAGAAATATTTTATCTATCATTCTTATTCATGGAGAAAACTTCCGGCCGTTCGTATTCGCACCTGGCAAAATCAAACTTCAAAGCGGTTGCTAGTTTTCTTGAAAATGAGAAAGCTCAAGCAATTGCTTTATTTTTTCTCTTTCTTATTGTGATCTTCTGACTATAAGATGATTCTCTTCAATTATAAAATGAGGTTTATTCTAAACGTGAGTACTTTAAAAGTATTTGTAAACAATAACTTGAGCTTTGTAGCTTTTAATTAGCTGCACAGATAGTTTTGAATTTCATTTTGTTGCCATCTTGACTGACTTTTTACTGCCGTTTTAATTTCTAGTTCTGTTCAAACATACTAAGCAACTTTGTAAATTTGTTATGCGGTCCGTGTAAGCTTCCTAAACGTCGTTTATCTTGCAGAAAGCGAAACTCTATCCTTCGAGGTTTAAACGGATATGTTGACCAGTTCGGTGGTCAACGGGCCTTCCGCAAATTACAGGTCATGAAGCGATAAAAAGCACGTGCAAGTGACGCTTTGTGCAAACTCCAGTAGTTACTAATTGCTATAAGCATGCAATAGCCAATAGTTCATTACATTCTCATGTTTTGAAATGAAATATGAATATTTGAACTGTTTCGAGTTCCAAATTATCGTCTATTGCTCCAGTTGTGCTTAGATTTCCGTCAGATTGCAAATTTGGTCAATAAGGCAGAAATACACAGTTACCACAGAACAGAATGCAGAATGCAGCATACTACAGAAGACAACAATCCAAAACAGTGCGTATTAAATGTTAAATGTTCTGATACGTATAAACGAGAGAGCAACGGAGTTTCTCAAGTCAAATAAAAAACTAGCAGTACAACCATTTGCGTGCAGTTGATTTTTCCAACCTTCGAAGTTAACTTGATCCGCATCCATGATATAAAACCAATCCACACTAGATCATACATTCGCGATCGGGGAAATTATCTGAAGTAGAGAAAGTAAGTCAGTTGCATCAGTGTTTTAGGAAACAACGTTGTCTCACAAATCATAACAGCGATACTCGTCCATTAAGAACGTTGCGAATACCAGGAAGCAAGCTGTTCCATTGAGTGGGATACAATCCACTGAGTTCCGTGAACGACTGTTTAGGTACTTCATTTTTCACGTGTGTTGAAACAAGTAAATAAACGCATACAAATTCTACTTGTCGACTGCCATATACTGAATACGTCTATATGGTGGGCTAGAAGTTGTTTTGCGCATGGTTATGACCATAACTTATCGGAGCATATTGAAAAAAGTTGTCAGCTTTCGACGGATCTTGAAATTGCTGACTCCATGTACGCACAATATTGTTCCAGATAGAATTTGTCAATGAGGCAAATTCATATTCCCTTGACTATTATCGCAATCCATTGATAGTTCATTATGCAGTCGGATCGAGAAATAGGAACTCGATGTAGAGACTATCATTTGTTAAAGAGCTTAATGCTTTATTGCGGGTGTACTCTGAAAGATGTCATGTACATGCAAACACGAAGCAGTTACAGTCATGCTGACGCGGAAACACCCAAGCAAAGACAGTATCGAAGACAGTATCAAAATTTTGCAGGAATTGTTTCTCCTGTGGAAAACTATACATCGATAGCACACGTAATAAAATTTAGAGTTCGGCGGCATTGATCTCCATCCTTCGGCCTGATTTTGTTCTACAGAATTAAGTCATGTCCCGCGACGGTTGTATTTCGCAAAGCTTAAAAAGTCAAATGTTTAATCGCAAAATTTATGATCTCGCAAGTTCATTCCAGTCTCGGTACTTCAGTGTTTTACTCAGTACTCTTCAAATTACTAGCCACAACATATTAAGTAAAGAAAGTTGAAGATTGCGCCGTTGTTGAAATGAATCAAGAACGATACAACGGAGCTCAAGTCCGTACAGGCGTACTTCCTTATTCAAATACTCCTTCCTTCCTCTGTTGATGACGAATATTAGCCCTGCGCAGCAAATCGAATTATAGCAACATATTGTGTAGTCTCAAAGTATTTCTAGCGCTTGACGCAATATGAACGGACTTCCCGATACGACTGGCAAGTTTAACTTTATCTGGCGTAGTGACCGCGATTTGCCGAGAGCTGTTCTCTCGTGTTTCTGTACACGAACATGTATTCGTTAACTCACATACCTTGTAATCGCATTTACTGTTCAGCAGATTTTATTTATTCATTGAATTGTAATGCATCAGATTTGTTTTAGAACAGTAGCAACAGAATCTCCCGTTATTTAATGTCGCCGAGATTGTGCCGAGGAGAAAACTTTGATTGTTGACCAACAGTAGGTCGTCAAAAAACGCCGGGACCATTTTCCGCCGCACTTCCCCGTAAATCTTTTTACCGAGTGCAAATGCCTGCCAAATTGAACATAGTACAAACTCTTGTAATTTCTGTTCTTTTTGTGAAGTAAACGTGGCTAGTTTTCAGTCAAGCGGGCTTGCTCGTCTAAGAGCACACATAAAGTCATCAGCCCCTTTGTAGATGGCGCAGCCTGTCAAAATGCCGGGATTCACTTCCGGTTTCACTTTCTTAACCATACACTTGACAAGTGTAGTTTAATTTGTTGCTGAGATCTAACAAAACATATTTAATAGCGTCCGTCACATGCTATTAATTATATATATTTTGTTGTCGATATGAATTTTTCAAAATTGTTTTCGATGGTGGTGGGCAATGAACGTGCTAGCAGAAGTAGAATTTCGCTTGCAGCGCTAAAAGAATAAACGGTAGGTACTGTCTCTGTGAAGTATCTAGATCTCGACTGGCGGCTTTCCCTCAATTCCAAGGGAAAACACGCGTATCTTTTAAAAAAACGGTTGCGGCTTAATTAATAGGGAAGATATTGCGTGGCAATGGATGAACAAGCCGTAAAAACCGCTGAGACGCATGCATAGAGAAAACGCTTTTGGAACTTAAGTCATGGCTTTCTACTGCTGCTCCCTTCAAATTGAGCAAGAAGTAAACAAAGCAAAAGAAGCAATTTCTTTCGACTTCGCGAGACTGAGGCTTTCCTAACCACAGTAATAGCTGATCACCGCAGGTCAATCTAGTTGGCCTCTTCAGGTTGAATCTATCAAAAAAAACAAATAGCTCCTTAAACTATCGAAGCTGAAAACCATGGTTTACCAGTAGCAAGTTCTCTTGATTAAATTTTTGAATTGTGTGCTATATCCCAAATCATATATACAGTTTATTGAATGACTAATCGCTTTGCAATGTAATCAGCAATTGATGTTCTATCCTGATTTCTATTAGAATTGAAAAACCGCGACTCCAGTCCAATTCGTTCCACTTTTCAATTATCTGTTCATGTTTAGCACAATTGCTTTGGGGTCGCGACCTCCGGTAGGCGCGACAGGTCCAAATCTTTTGAATGGAAATACAACTCGAGATACTCGAGCAGTTACCAGTCCACAAGACACCTATTGCGGTTGTGTTAACAGCAGTTAAAAAAATAAAACATAAAACTTACCGGGCCGTATGTATTACTGTCTATTGAATGAATGTTATCTCCTTCAACCCAGAAGTGATGCTGAGGAACTTGGCATGTTGGTTCAGGATACGGAAAGCGTGTGCGAACAACTTCGCCCTCAAATGCAACAATCCGCTTGACAACAGAAGATTCGGGATCACGAGGGTTCCTAATCACTCACAATATTCTGTTAGCGCTGTTACACACACAGCTCAGCAAAAATTTCAGCTTTGGAGTCTCGAGTTCGGAAAGATGCGTACTTTAATACAACAATGTCGCCTCTTTTATAAGAATCATAACTCTTAACTTTGTACTTCCATAGTAAGGCAATATCTCTGATCAGACCATTCGATTCGGGATTTAACGTGGGCCTATTAAAGAATACATCAGCACAAATATTGGCTTCAGAAACAGTTGCCTCAGTCTCAGCAAATCATAGTCACTCGTACAAAACTTACTTCATAGATGATCCATCAATTACGCCTATCCATACTACATGATTCGCGACATACGCAACGACAGGAACCCATGTCAATGCAACAGCAATTGTTTTGAAAGTATATGTAAAATTGCTGTTTCTTAACTTTGCCTCTTTGAAAAATGATCCAAAACCATATCGAGTTGACATATCTTCGTATGCATCGATATGCCTTCGTGCGATTTCAATCAAAGATCGCGCTTGTAAGCTCAAGTAGTTGCCTTATCTCAACGCATAAACGTAAAAATCCTCAGTTACATGTAACTTAAATTGAAATGATTCGCTGCTATCTGTTATGCCTGAAAACTTGAGATCAAGGTAAATGAAATGGAGAGTATAGAACTCTCAGCACGTGACCACGAAATAGTCTTGCTGAGCTCTTTAGCAAACTGGACTCTGCACTTTCTGTTTTTTTGCACCAACTCCCTCTATAATACAGATTTTACGTTTTGGAGCTTCTTCCATTAATTTTTAGAAGCTACATTGTTCAAGTTTTTGTTCTAATTCCGGATTGCGTGTGACATGCTTTCAAGCTCCAACTTAACATCCACTGTTCATTGGAACTTTGGAAATATGACTTCTCTACAAACTCCATGCAATCTTGAATGGGTTCCAACTTTCACCGCAATCGCCCCTTGCTACTCAAAATGAAACTAGAACATAGCACCAAAAGATATTAGCAGTGCAATGAGAGCTACTCTTTTGACTCAAATGCGATGCATCGTGTGTATGGCGATAAATATGACCCAATAAAGCTATGCGCTTACGAACCCGCCTAAGCTTCACGCACAAACCTCGTTTCGCAATTCATTCGAACTGCACAACGTCCGAGAGCAGCCGTTGACTCTCCACAGAGAAATCGTAGAATAGCCTTTGGTCAAGAACATGATGTCATCATATACACGTAATGAGCTAAGGTTTTGATTTAGCGAGCAAAAGCTCGCTTGGCCGCCCACCATCTCTCCACCTTTTAACCTAAACTACCTGTGGCACGCTTGTGCATGCATCATCAGTACATAGCTATGGCTTGATTTATGCTTCAACGCACAATATATGGAAATTGCTGTTTCATCTTGAAAGCTCAATATGCACTTCTGATTATGAATGATGTCATACTTAGCTGAAACGTATCTGAACAGGCCTTTAACTGTAAATCTGCGCGAAAGAATATAAACGGATCATACAGAGAATAACAAGAATTCCATAATAGATACAACTGTATTTTTGTCTAATCAATCGAGAGAAAAGCATCAGGATCTAGTCACCAAGTATCAGATTCGTTTACGAAAGTGAAACAATATTATTTGAGACAATGTATACGCCACTTTGTCTGAAGCAATCATAGCTTAGTGAATGTACGCAGAATATGATGGTATCTGAAATGACTGGTGTACAAATCATTGATCTGTACATACAAAAAAGTCTGCGATCTGTGTATGCAATATGTTATAATTATGTCACTAGCGGCTTTCATTACCAGACATTATGCGGGGTACTCCAGCACTGATCACAGAAACCTCTACCCATCTATGAATTTGTAAATGAACGGAGATTCTAATTCGCAAAACTAAAACTGATACAAAGAAACCGACATATAAAATTTGAAGAGACATTGTCGTCTCGTCTTATCTTGACATAGAGATTGTAAATAATTATAGCACGATCAAACACGAGCTATACCAACTCCCGATCCCGCACCCAACTCCATCCCGCTAACATAATAGACCATAGAACTCCTACCTGCGTTCGCCAAATAATAATAGACCCGTTCTGTAGCTGATTGATACGACGATAGAAGCACATGTTGGATGAGACCAGACTATTCTTAGAAAAAATAAAGCATATTCTGATAAAGCAATTGCTCAAATAAATCCAATAGAACTTAAACAAAATACTGTGATGCTGCATCCTACAACAAAAGAGACCCAACCGCCATTAAAGAGGACAATATCTGATCATCCGCTCTCAATTATAAATCTCTCAAACCCTCTCCCATGACGAAGTTAAATCCTGCGAATTAGATTCGCTTTCTGAGATGTAGGGCGATCCGCTAATCCCGCTTGACATTGGTGAATCCGGAGCCTCCTCGTGTGCTTGCTGAGATTGCCTGATAGTCTCAGTCGGGGACGCCAGAGTTTCTAAATGGACAGTACGATAGAAACTTGCGTTTCCGTCCTCAGCACGTGTAAGACCAAGAACCCACTCAACGGCAAGCTCAGGTAGGATTCCACCAAGCACATAATATAGGAAACTACCTTTTCCAACAAATTGCATTCTGCACAGCGCGCTTCTGTCATTAGAAGTCAAAGAATCAAAAATAGCGTTATTCAACTCGCGGATTGGGCTTCCTGAAGATTGAGATGAAGTCACAGAGACGATAGACGAAGCCGTTCCGCTGATGGCGCGAGCAGCAGAACTATAAGCGCGACCATAAACGTTTCGAATGTTTTCAGGCCAAGAAAGTAAATCGGCCCGAACGCTATGTGAGACAGAGCGCAAAGAGGCTGATGTAGCGGGAGAGTACGAACGAACGTGCGAGGGTGTCAAAGATCCTCGTCCAGCATCTGGTGTCATGTGCGGCGATTGAGGAACAGAAGAATAGCTGGATTGCGAAGGAACGGACATATCAAAAGAACCAAGTCGCATGTGAATAAATGGAATGCCTTGAGGTGCAAGTTCACGCTGCATGCATAAAGCAAAAGAAGATAGAGCCGATGCAGTAACACATTCGGGCGCATGGAACGGGGGGCATAAAGAGGGCAAAATAGACGGAGTTACAAGTAAAAAGCGAGCGTTATGACGGCGAACAAGAGGAATGAATCCTTGCGAAAGAAGAGCCACTGAACCCACAATCTTGGTATACAGGATGTCAGACCAATCATACGCACTAATGGACTCAACAGGCCCAGCCGGATAATAGAGATCTGGAAGAATAATAACTCCAGCAAGATGCTGTTGCCGATCAATAAGGTCTGCAAACTTCTCAACAACTGCTTGGCGGTCCATCGACTACATATTTGTTAGGTTTTCTCAATGATGACCAAAATAGATTCGTATACTTACGTCAGGACTAGGCATGATCAGTGGACGAATGTCGGCACTATCTTCTTTCAAGACTAAATGTTCCTCGCCAGGTTGCACTGTCATAAAAACAATGAAGCCGCGTCTTTCTAGATCAGCGGCAATAATTTTGGCAATCGGTTCGCGAGGTGAACTTGCCAGGACTTTGATATAGTGTCAGCAAACAAAACTTGAAACAGAAACTTCATTGCCATCGCTTACCAACTGCTTCTATTCTCGAGCCATTGGCAGCCTTCATCGCACGTCTCCTCTTCTTTTTAGCCAACATAAGTCGACGAGAATGGACATAGCCGGCGCCTGTGGCTCCTGTTAAGCCCAAAACGATGATACCAAACAACACTTTGTTTTTAGAGATCCATGAGGTAGTCTTCGCGAAAAACCCAACAGGAGGAGGTGGAGCCGTGCTAATTTCAGGAATATTTACGTGCTGTCTGATTGCACCTGGGATGGAATTGATAGCTGGTAATGATTCAATTCCGTTCCTGAAATGATCTTTCCATTGCTCCACAAAATCTGTGATCAGTTCGGCGGTAGAATTTTCAGAAATACCACTGACTGTATTACGAATAATCTCAGATGTGCTGGCATTTATGTTGTAGATCAAATCCATAAGAGCCGCAATCGGATCCGGAGGCGGAGTAAAAGACATGGTGATATCTGATGACGCTTATAGACAAAATGAGGTTATCACACCAGAATAGATCAGGAACCGACAGCAAGCGAATACACAAAATCGAGATATGAATTTGTGATACAGCGGCAGTAGCTAAAAAACAAAAGATTAGATTGCAGCGATAACAAATGGGGTCTATCGAGTGATAGCGAGTAATAACAGGGAGCAATCGACGCGTTGTGAGCGGAGCGATCGAGGATCTGCTTCAAAGCTGTTGGGAGTTCGGCGCGCTACAGATTAGGGTTGTACCTCTCCCAAGCTCGCTTATTTGGGAAATACAAGACACGTGCCTGATCCGTCAAATAACTGTTACTTGGTAAAGATGCTTCCCAAAATTATTGTTGGAGCAAAATGAGACTGAAAGCAATGCCTCTCTGCTATCAGTGTGTTAAGAATAATTATGTAAATGCGATCATATTTTCTACATCGTTCATCATTTTGTTTGTGTCCCTGGTCAGTCTACATATTTTTTGCTATTTCCCTCCTCTCCCATTTGCTATTTTCCACCTAACCGATGATGTCTGACCTCGCGTAAAGCCCGACTTCCAGTAAGAAATGCAATAGGTGCAAGAATGGCAAATTGGCCAATTAACTCGAAAATAGTAGCTCCAATGTAGTATCTGAAAAAGGCACCCTCAATAGCGACTATAGAGGTAATGAAAGCCAGCGAGGACACTGGACTTGAGAAATCTAAGGGAGTAACACCAATGAAAATCCACTATATTGTTAAATCAGTAATTGATCCAGCTTGAGATTTGGAGACAAGGAAAGACTTACAGCTCCAACTAATGCTACGCCCAACGCAATTGCTGCACCACTAAACAGTGACCCGAGGAATTTTGAAGTATATACAGGATCGGGTTTAAAAATGTGGTGAATTTCAGATTTGGGGCCAAAACGTGTAGGTGGAGTTGGTAGATCACCAGTGGATCGAGGAAGAATAGATCCGATTTCCTTGATCAATGGTTTTTCTGAGCCAAATGAGCCAACAATAATCTTGCATGTTAACGGAGTATCCAATCCAAGTAATGCTTTAGGAATGAGTTTGTATTCCTTTCAAAATAGTCAGAGCAAGTTAATAAAGCCGGATCGGTTGTAATACTTACAATATCGACTCTTGCTCGACCGTTGTCGCGTAGATCAGCGGGGAAAGAGGTCTCAAGTCCAGACTTAGGATCACTAATCTGTACATATACTTGATGTGGTTTAGATGAAGCATCCTCATCACTCTTCACAGTGAATCTGAATCGAGCTGTTGCAGTAGTTGGAATTGGTACTGGTTCTGCTAATGCCTTGTTCATCGAAAATCTGGTTAAATAACTGTAAATTAAAAGTTTCTCAAAAAGTAGAAAGAAATCAGTTGCGTCGCATACGATTCAGTTTGAAGAGTGCCAGCCTTTTCGGTAATTGCAATTGCTGCGTCGGTAAATGACCATGCTGCTACTATAGGCGCAGATGCGCAAGCAGCGGCAAAAAGAGCTAAAAACCTCATTTTAAATGTTAAATAAATAGTAAATCCCAAAAGATCTTGTTATTGCTATAATTTAGCAAAACGAGAATCAAAAAACACAAATCAATGTGTAATTCGTTATAATCAATAAATACAGCTGTGAACGAACACGTCTCCCATCGCCCGCGTGGGGCTCAAATATACGCTATCCCAGTCTCATATATACAACAACTGTATCCACGTTGAGGGGGACCACCATATTGTGTTGTCAGCGCGAAACTATTGTAGTCGTCAAACGATAGCTGAGTAAGTTCAAACAGGTACTCTTCGCAGTTATATCCACGTACTGTCACAGTGTTTTTCTTTCTATTCAATCCTTTCTTTTCGACAATGGCGGTATGTTCATAGTGCTTTCCATTACTTCTCACTTATTAGACCTAATCATGCATACAGCTAATCGGAAAAACAATTCACGCGTCTTTTGACTTGCTTTTGATATCTGCTGTTTTAGCTGGTGTCAAGAGATCTACTGGAATTTCGTAAGTGCGACTGCTTCTAATGCATATGAGTTTATTCAAAGAGCATGCTAACATTGATATAGATTCAAAACCGAGAAGATTGAGTCGCAGGATATTCGGAACATAATGATAAAATATTTGGACGCTGGTGAATGGGTTCTAGATACAAGTGCTCTCATACTAGGCAACTCGTCTTATTTTACACGCAAGCGTTGAACAACAAGCCTCTCTTCCGTTGATACTTTCAGTTTTAGTTGTGCTCTTTATGAAATTATGTCCCATCTAATCTCCTCTCTCATACTTTTATCACCGACTACTGTTGGTTTTGACCATTTGTGTTTACTGAGCGAATTTGCCTTAACTTTCTAAGGGGCCCAAGAATGGCCAGAATCTTGCTCCTAATTGGCGTTTCAGAGGTTGGCGTGTATGGTTTATCTTTGTCTGTTTGGGTTTGCACTCTGTAGGCAGATTTTTTGTCATTAATCGGTTTTGTACATGGTCTAACAATACACCTTCAAATTTATTTGCTTATCACTGAAAGACTCTCAGCTCTCTGTCCTGAAGTAAACAAGTATTGACTAAACTGTAATTTATCACATTATATGCATTTACTCTAGATCTTCCGGTTTCCAGCAGTTTTTAGCCAACGGGCTACTTATTCGGGGCGTATGAGTAGGACTTGTCATCACCTTGTCCGCTAATGAGGTTAGCAATTTCTCAAATTATATTCTCAAAGATTGATTTACCCTCTGCTGTCAGCTTTTTTGACGGTGTACTTAACAGCGACTTTATTCCGGTGGACAAATCAACAGGAGCTGATACTGTGCCTAAAGGTTCAGTTTTATTTTCTTTCGCAGGATCGCCTGCAGCTTGGCTAGGTGTTAATAAATCGTGCGACAGTGATTTGGGCTCAAATGATTTTCGACGCTAAATATGTGAGAACTTGATACACTAACCCAGATACAATAGGCACTCACTCGATGATGCAAGTACTTCATGTCTTTTGTGTCGTCAACCACAAATCTCTTTTCAGGTACTTTGGCATTTGACTGGTGACACTCAATGATCCAGGATATTGATAAACAAACAATATTCATCTTTTTGGCCCAATGTATTGTTCTAGGACTGCCTTGTTTATATACGACATGTGTGACGGTTCTTGATGGCTGCTTTACTACTTTAGCCCCTAGTTTGAGCAACATTGATCTAAATGTTTCCGATGCATCATCACCTTCGTCAGTTCTAATATCTAAGTATATCACAGCATTTGATAATGGTGTTGCTTTGAGAGTGTGAGCTTTAGAAGTTTCCAGCTTTGCTGTCGCCTTATAGTGCTGAACTGTTTCGTGCGCAGGCTTTATTGGTATTCTGGATGTCATAGTTTTGCTTCTGACAACTGATCTTGCGTTTGGATTTGTACTTAAAGTAGTCTCTTTACCTTTGTCCTCTTCAGTTTCGCATTCAATCTCAGTACCGCTGTATTGAGAGAGCGATTTTGGTTCACTAGTGTTTAGAGTTAGATTATCGTAGGTGTGTTTCGAAGACAAATCCGAGTCGACTTCTTCTTTGTCGCATTCTTTCCGGTCATCTCCCTGTACACTGAAATTCAGAACAGGGATGTTCTCGTCAATTTTTCTAATAGGTTGCCTGACTGCACGTGCCGGAGTATTGACTGATCGCTTTGCCATTGGACGACTTGCTGTTAAAGAAGCCATTTTTGGCGGAGGACAAAGAACAAAATTAACCAAATTCTCATTTTCAAGCACTTTCCTCGCAGTTTCTGATATTGTTCTGGTATGTAACCGCTTGGCGGGAGACTTTATATCTTGGACTAAATTCTCTTTTTGGTCTTTGGCTCCGCGCAACTGCGACGGTGACATATAGCTTCGATTATGTATGACCCTTCGACCGGTGATGGTACGATTTTCACTCATGCACAACAGACCGTTGTTACCTTGTGAACTGGAAACTGTAAATAATCGCTGCGGTTTTCCCAAAGCTGATCTCGACGGAATCATAGATCCTAAACCATCCCCTTCTCGGGTTTTCCTTGCTGAATTTGCAATTGCAAGTTGGCTATCTCGTTGCGGCTTCACTCTTAAAAATGATTTGAAATCATCTGGCTCTCGAAGTTTTGATGGAGAATTCATAGCTACTATTGATCGTGTAGGAGATTTCTGTCTTGTTGGTGATACAGCACATGCCAATTTTCTATCTGAAAATAAGCCAGGCACAGCTGCAGATTTTCGCTGTGATGGAGTTGCTACTACTAGTACTTTTCTAGTGCTCAACTGCGCAGGACTCTTATGATTGCCGTCATCGTGATTGCGGGGTGGAGTCAGTAATGGGTTTGAATAGCTGATCGACGAGATTGTTGGAGACTCAATCATCACTCTTTTTCGAGTTTTTGTTCTGTATTCCGCCATTCCAGTACTAGCTGCGCAAATAAAACTGTTATTATTCGACAAATAGATGTGAAATAAGTAAAGCAATTAGTATATGCATGCCACTGTAAATCATTATTTACACGTGCGGCTCAAGGGCGCGATTGCGCTTTGAGTTTGTTTACTCTCTGTTGTTTGGGTAACATACACGTGACGGTAAATGATAAGGGTTATTTTTCCAGATAGTTTTTGGGTGTCGTAATTGAATTGAGCGGGAGGTACTGCGGTTTCTGTCTGAAGCCAAAGTCCTTGACAGAATAACGCAATTGCAGTTTATAGTGTTGATAGTAAACCGCTTTTAAGCTTGCTATAACTTGAAGGAGTTTTGAGTGCTTGGTTTGCTGTTTATCTGGGCCATTGGTCGGGGTTTGCTTCGGTCAACTTGGTATTACGCGACATTTTCGAGTCGCCGAAGTACCGAACTAGGCTGGAACAGCAATTACAGACAGCGCATCAACTACCGTATGCTGTGTCAATTAGAGAGCATATGATTAAAACTTGAGTTTGGGATTTTTACAACAATTGGGACCGTGGGTTCATTAAGCGTCTGGAAATCAAGTTTATTTATATTACTTCACAAAACAGCTGCAAAATGAAACTTACTACTTCTGGCCTGCTAATATCAGCAGCATTGATGCGAGTGGCTTTTTTTTACTACGGCGTTTATCAAGATACACATGCAGAGATTCGATTTACTGATATTGACTATTTCGTGTTTACCGATGCATCAAAATTCACAGCGCAAGGAGGGACACCGTATGACAGAGCCACTTACCGGTACACGCCAATTCTAGCATGGCTGTTATTACCTACTACACAGTATTTTTGGTTTGGTAAACTACTATTTGCACTGGGGGATATAGTTGCAGGATGGCTCATGCTAAGAATTTTCCAATTACGAGGTCTTGAACATGATAGATCATTGAAGTTTGCATCAGTGTGGCTCTTGAATCCTATGGTTGCAATTATCAGTACACGTGGTAGCTCAGAAGGTTTACTGGGTGCAATGGTGATTGCATTACTTTGGGCAGTGTATGAGCATAAAGTCATTGTGGCAGGATTACTAGCAGGATATGCTGTTCATTTCAAAATATACCCAATAATATATATTCCATCGATTTTATGGGCTATGGACAACAGCCCAAAGTTGCTAGGAAATGGTTTACTAAAATGGGTGAATAAGGATCGAGTACAATTTGCTGCTGCAAGTTTAATGACATTCTCGGTTCTTACGGGGGCTATGTACTATGTGTAAGCTATCCTCTACCCAAAAACTCGCTGTATACGTTTGCTGACAATCCATTATAGTTATGGAGAGCCATTTTTACTACACACATACTTACACCATCTATCTCGTTCTGATCATCGACACAATTTTTCACCTTACAACATTCTTCTCTATATATCCTCCTCACCAAATGTTGAAAAAGAATCGCCCTATCCATCGTTGGCATTCATACCCCAGCTTTTCATATCAGGAATTTTCCTTCCATTTATGCTCGCAAAAAAAGACCTGGCAAAGACGATGTTTGTGCAAACCTTCGCATTTGTCACTTTTAACAAAGTTTGCACAAGTCAGTATTTCATGTGGTACATTGTGTTACTGCCATTCTACTTGCCATCGTCAAAGATGCTGAAAAATAAAGCTTTGGGGATATTAGCTTTACTTCTATGGACACTTGCACAGGTATGTATCACTCCATCTCAACTAATTTGGTGTACCTGAAATTAACATTGGCTGTTTAGGGATTATGGCTACAACAAGGGTTTGAATTAGAATACATGAACCGGAGTACGTTCTATCCAGGGATTTTTGCAGCAACACTTGTTTTTTTTATGGTTAATATTTGGATTCTTGGCATCGCTGTTGAGGATATTTAGAGAATGACAGTCTTTAATTCTTTACTGGGTAACTATTATGTTATCCGATGTGTTTAACAAAATGAAGAATCCCGGTTATGTTCTATTTGGTGTAAAAGAAAAAGGTTGTTCTGCAAGCTCACTTTCAGTTTTGTTTTTGTACCCCGTTTTATTCGAAGTTAGTCTGTTTTGTATAGAAGAAAGGCTTTTGTAAATTTAGTAGTTTTAGTGCATGGAGAATGAAGTTTAATATCTATCGGTAATTGCGGTATTGCTACTGCAAGATCCGTCATTTCGAATGTGAACGCAAAACAATCATACAGGAAGCATCCGACTATTAGTAGGTCTACGAGACGAAAAAGATCATCTTTTTTGTATAAATCATACGATTTCTCCTTCAGAAGGATAAACTATTGAACTGTAGCCATGTTGTGTTTGCTCTGTTTGTGTATTTAAATATCGTACCAAAAATAAGAAACTTTTGCACCGCTCAAAAATCAATTTATGGTAGCTTACAATAAATTGACGCGCATTGAGATCGACCGATCGCACAAGATATTTATTGTCAATGGCATTGAAATTAAAGAAAAGAAAACTGATTTTATACAAGTACAGATTTATCACAAAATTGTAGCTATTACAAAATAAGTACAACATCAACAACTTCAAAGAAAAAGTAAAAGAAAACAAGTAATCAGAAGAACTTATTACAACATCATAATACTATACAAGATCAAAAGACCAACGACACCAAAAGACAGACCAAATATAATATAGGAGCTGGTGCGAATGGGGTCTTCCGGCTTCGTTGGGAAAACGGTTTCGATAAACTGATCGACTTTGGCGCACGCAATGCTGATACGAACGTACATCGGATCGCGTGGTGTGTTGCGAGCTTGGATTTTATGACAGAAGTCTTGGAAGATCTGATATGTTGAGCGTACGCTACCGGATTCAAGCATGAGCTAGATAAAGAAAACAAATGATTAGCGATGTGAAACCAGCAGACGACGTGAACAGTGAATTTACCTTGCAGGCTAATCCTTTTCGGATCTTGACATGACTAGTCAAAACCTTAGGGTTTCGGTACACCAATTCCAAAGTAGCAATAGCCATAACCTGGGGAATTGTGCAAAAGTTAAACATTGACTGCTCTCTGATTCCTGCCAAGTAGTACAAGCAATCGGGGATATGCTCGATAGCATCTGCAACCATTTCAGAAAGACAATCGAGACCAGCTGCTTGGTTTTCTGGTTTCGCAAAGTCATCAAGACTTTTTCCGTATTTTTGCCAAATTTCTTTGGGCCAGAATCTTCGGTTGTCAACTAAATCTTCGTAGTAATCACGGATGATATTGGTTTTTTGAAGGAAAAGACCCATCGATTCGTATCTAAAAAGTGATTAGTTTGGATATTTCGAAACCGTGAGCACACTTACAGCTGAGGATTCTCTAAAAGCTTAGGATTGGCAAGTTGAGCAGCAACACCCAATCTAGTGAGACCATCGCCAATGATACCAGCAACGTAGTGGCAGTAGCGATCGTAGTCTTTGACAGTGTCGACACCCTTTTTGTTAAAATCCTCATCTTCACAGTATAACGCCATGCCGTAACCCATTTCTTTTGTGATGTCTTTGATAATAACTTTGTACATGTCTTTCAGGCCTTGGTATTCAGTGATAATCTTGTCAAACTCTTCGAGGACGATGGCGTCTTTCTCTTTGCCTGGTGGTACGAAGAGCGATTAGAAACAATCACAAGCAGATCAATTAAACATTAAGCAGCACTTACTTTCGTTATAAGTCCAGCCAGGCTTATCGATAATCTCATAGAAGGAACGTAAGATGGGCAGCTTAACGGGGTTGGGAATTGTCATGTCATCCTCAATTGTGTCGAGTCCACGAAGGATTAAGTAGAAGACAGTAATCTATAGTAACGATTAAATATATTATTACCATGCGGAATGCGTACCACGCGCAATAATCAGAACTTACGGCGACACGCAACTCAGGCGAAAGCTCCTGGATGACTGCAGCGAAACTCCGCGAGGAGTGGTCAAGAAGTTCGTAGCATCGTTTCAAATTCGCTGATTCCTTTTCAGGCTCACGAGGAAATACCGGGTCGTGCCAAATATACCTAAAAACAGAGGAATTGAGTCGTTAGTTCCAAAACTGCACATAATCGTTATCCTCGCAGATAGGCCAGATATCGCGGACGACAACAACTCACCACTGCATCACCGCGCGCAGCTCCGATGGATGCGCAACAAGCTGTAAATACTTTGACATCGTTTCTTCTTGGTCTGTTTATCTCACGCAATTGATCTGTTCGAGCGATGTGGGGCCACAAAAGATAAGAAAGAGAAAGGTGACCTTCGTTCTGCGCTTTCGATTTTGCGCGGGAGCGGGCAAACTCTGCGCGGCTCAACCACGCGCCCGCGCTCCGAATACGAGTCAAACTCGCGTCCCTTCACTTTCGTCTGAAAGTTTATGTCATGATACGGAGTTTATTGGTAAGCTATTCTTCTACTTCGGGAAAAATCTCTTGAGACATCCAAAGATGTGCTGTATTTGCCACGAGCTGCTGCGGCATGTTGTATTATTAATGCACCGCGGCTGCATGTAGAATTTCTTAATCTGTGCGGTCTGCAGTAGTGTTGTGCTGGATTCAAATAGGAGCATCCAATGCGTCCACTGCCTTTCTGGCATGCATATCGTTGATGTATGCTTCGCTATGGAAGTAAAGCGGCGATAACTTGATCGGAAAATACCGACGTTAATGAATTACCGGAGCCATTTTGGAGCAAATTGAGGATCGAATTTCAGTGCTGCACTGAACAACTCAATAAACTATAAACATTAAGTCAACAAACTTGGCGTTCATTAAAAGGTAGATGTAATCTCTTTCTTACCTCAATATCACTATCTTCTTTACCCGAAGCAAATTGTCCATACTCATGGAATACACTTGCTAAACTCCATCTTATACAAAGTCAGTGAATATTCGAAACAAGATCTGCAGTGACTCACTTTTGTAGAAGTTTTCTTATGGCTCCAACTAAAACGCCTACTCTGTGCTTTCCCTTGTTTGAGTGTAGCAAAATTGGATAGTTGCGCGAGTCTACATAAGATCAGCATGATGTAAGCCACATATGAAACGACGAAAGTACCAGCGACGACTTCCAAAGCTGCCTCAATGGCTTTGGGATCATTTTCAACAAACGGCAGTTTGCAACTTTCCATACGGAAATGAAATACTTTGATATTGTTCTTTGCGGCCCAGTCAACGTTGACCTGTCGCAAATCCTGCTCGCCTAGGTATCTGTCATATAATTAGAATCATCCCACAATATATGAGTAAACGAAAACATTGCAAAAGGTTGTATACATTATAGTCTTCAGTTTCAGTTTTTCTAGAAAAGTGAAATTGATAGGTAGTGGATGTCCGCTTCTGTAAATGCCTGAGACGACCATCGCAAAATTCAAAGGAGGCACAAGGAGCTTTCGTTCTGGCCGATCAAAAAAATTCGCCGTTGAGCTGATAGCGCTCATTTTGCTGCTGGATATGTGCTCAGGAATACTTCGGTTACTTCGCGAATAGCTATGATACAGATCGTAGGGTGTTTTGGAGGCGTGTGTAGAGGTGTAGTCACGAGAGTAAAGGTCACTAGAATGGTCGGAGTACGGCTGTTGCAGTTGGACTTGCTGTACTGGCATTTGCGGTGGCTGCGGTTGTTGCTGCTGGCGCCCAGGAATCCCTGTCCGCGCGCCCGTAGCCGCCGAAGCCGTTGCTGATGCTGTCGGAACAGCACTTTCGACCGCAGAAGGAGTCGACGGCGGGGATGCCGCCAGCTTTCCGTAATAATATTCATCTGCGGCGCCGTTCTGATCATCCGCACTCGGCTCATCGTGCTCATCAACTCCGACCTCGTCGGCCACGAACTGCTCGTCGAGAACCCCTGAGCGCAGCGGCGGCGGTGACAGCGGTGATCCAGATAGCAGCAACTGCGACTCAATCTCTTTTCGTCTTGTTTCGGCTTCTAAAGCGCCAATTGTGCTCTCATCACTGTCTCCTGGCCGGTTCAGCTGGACCGAGAACACATACTTGTTCTCTTTCTCGGATCCGGTACCGGATGCCATTAACACTGTGATTCGATCTCAGATATTCACAGCGTATACTCTCACACTAAATCAATGCTACCAAACAAAGCAAGACTTCTTCTTAGTGCCTTAATATACTTCTGGTATCAAACAACTATAGAAACTATTAACTGTTAATTTCTTCTTGTCTGATTCGGAAACTATATTTTCCGGAGTTTCGCCAAATTAATTGATAATTAAAGTTTTTACTTTGGGTATTGAAGTACATTTGTTACAGCAGTGAAACGCAGTATTTGTCGACCCAACTTAACAAGCTTATCACTGCGCAGCCCCAATCTTCGTGAAAGCCTCGTGAGGGCTGGGTTACTTGCGTAGCCTTTCCCACCCTACCGCTTCTTCCTCTACTTCTGCAAACTTCGCGGGTGTTTCTCCTACCCCTTCAATTCCTTTGCTATGGCAATTACTAAACGTGCTGGCCGCAAAGCACAAGGTGCTGCTCAGCCGGCCGCGCAACCGGCTAAGCGCGGACCGATTAAAAAGGCCGTATTCGAGCACACGAAGCAAAAAGAAGTCGGTGTTTCTGACTTGACTTTGCTCTCTAAGGTCTCTGAGGAGGCTATTAACGAGAATTTGAAAAAGAGATTCCAAAACGGTTTAATTTATGTAAGTCTATTGTTGAATCACTAAACTATCTTAAATAATTGATTGGATTTGCTGACTTACGTCATATATTTAGACATATATTGGCCATGTGGTACGTTCTGATTCCAATTCTTCTTTCCCGGATGCTTTTAGATCGAAATGATTATAGTTTTTAATGCAAATACTGATCTATTCTATCTCAGTTGATCTCTGTAAATCCGTTCCGGGATCTAGGAATTTATACGGAAACTGTTCTCGAGTCTTACCGAGGTAAAAACAGATTAGAGGTTTGTCTCCTTCTATCCAATCTCATGAATCTGTCCCGATCTTACATGCTATGCTTAGGTTCCTCCTCATGTGTTTGCAATTGCTGAAGCCGCGTACTACAACATGAAATCTTACAATGAGAATCAATGTGTCATTATCTCGTATGTGACCCGCAATCGATTAGTGATCTAGAATTCTAATTGTCTTTATCTAGTGGAGAATCCGGAGCTGGTAAAACTGAAGCGGCTAAGCGCATTATGCAATACATAGCTTCCGTGTCTGGAAACTCTTCCTCGTCGATTCAAGAGATCAAAGACATGGTTTTAGCAACGAATCCTCTTTTGGAATCATTCGGTTGTGCAAAGACCCTTCGAAACAACAACTCTTCTCGTCATGGAAAATATCTACAGATTCAGTTCAATAGTGGCGCTGAACCTGTTGGTGCGAATATTACAAACTATTTGCTTGAGAAGAATCGTGTGGTTGGTCAAATCCAGAACGAGCGTAATTTCCACATTTTCTACCAGTTCACCAAAGGAGCTTCTAGCAAATATCGTGAGCAATTTGGCATTCAACAGCCCGAATCTTACACTTATACATCTGCATCAAAATGTACCTCAGTCGACGGAATCGATGATTTAGATGATTATAAAGAGACAATGAAAGCAATGGAAGTCATTGGCTTGCACAGTCAAGAGCAAGACGAGATTTTCAAAATTCTTGCAATTATTCTATGGCTCGGAAATCTGGATTTTATCGAAAATGGTGAGGGTAATGCTGCAATTCGCGATCCTTCAGTCCCCAATTTCGTAGCCTACTTAATGGGTGTGGACGCTGCTGCGGTGGAAAAGGCAATGACGATTAGAATCATGGAAACGTCTCGAGGTGGTCGCCGTGGTTCAATCTACGATGTCCCGCTTAACGTTACTCAAGCTCGTGCTGTGCGCGATGCTTTGGCGAAAGGAATCTACTCAAATCTGTTTGATTGGATTGTTGATCGAGTCAATGTTTCAATGAAGGCTCGTAGTGCCGTATCCCGGACTATTGGTATTCTCGATATTTATGGTTTTGAAATTTTCGAAAACAATTCTTTTGAACAGATTTGTATCAATTACGTCAACGAGAAGCTTCAGCAAATTTTTATTCAACTTACTCTCAAAGCTGAACAAGATGAATATGTACGTGAACAGATTAAGTGGACTCCAATCAACTACTTCAACAACAAAGTCGTGTGTGATTTGATTGAAGAAAAGCGTCCTCCTGGAATTTTCGCTGCCCTTAATGACGCTGTCGCCACTGCTCATGCAGATTCAGGTGCTGCTGATCAATCCTTTGCACAGCGGTTATCCCTTGTCGCTCAAAATCCTCACTTTGAGCAGCGTCAAGGAAAATTCGTTATCAAGCATTATGCCGGTGATGTCACGTACAAAATTGAGGGAATGACGGACAAGAACAAAGACCAAATGTTAAAGGATCTGTTAGATCTTATCGGTACCAGTGGTAATCAATTCTTACATGCGTTGTTCCCGAATAATGTCGACCATGATTCGAAACGACGTCCTCCTACTGCAAGTGATAAAATCAAGGCTTCGGCAAACGATTTGGTTCAAACACTAATGAGCTGTCAACCTTCATACATTCGTACCATCAAGCCTAACCAAAGCAAATCACCTACCGAATATGACGACAAAGCAGTTTTGCATCAAATCAAATATCTTGGATTACAGGAGAACGTTCGTATTCGACGTGCTGGTTTTGCGTATCGTCAAACATTTGAAAAGTTTGCTGAGCGCTTTTACTTGCTGTCGCCAAAAACTGCGTATGCTGGTGACTACATATGGAAAGGAGATGCTCACTCTGCTTGTTTACAGATTTTGAAAGACTCATCTATCCCCAAAGAAGAATACCAAATGGGTACTACTAAGGCATTTATAAAAACTCCTGAGACACTTTTCGCTTTAGAGCATATGAGAGATCGATACTGGCATAACATGGCTGTGAGAATTCAGCGAGCTTGGAGAAATTATCAGCGATACCGCACTGAATGCGCTATTCGTATTCAGCGAGCATGGCGTCGTTCCAACGGTTCAGATCAGTTTGTTCAAACTCGAGACTATGGTCATCAAGTATTAGGAAATCGTAAAGAGCGTCGTCGCATGTCTATTATTGGATCAAGACGATACCTTGGCGACTATCTTGCACTAGAAAACACAAGTTCAGGACAGTTTATACGAAACGGTGCTAATATCTCGTCTAAAGAAATGATTCACTTCTCTTGTCGTGGAGAGGTTTTGGTTGCTAAACTTGGACGGACTAGTGTGCGTATGCCGCGTGTCATAGTTTTAACGTCTAAGGCTCTGTATGTTATAGCGGAAACAGTCATAAACCGTCAATTGGTTATCCAGACAGAAAAGGCTATACCAATTGGGCAAATTAGAGCTATTGGGTTGTCCAACTTGCGTGATGATTGGTTCTCGGTCAATTTAAATTCATCGCAAGAACCGGATTTGTTTTTATGGTGTGTTTTCAAAACTGAGCTTGTCACACGATTGAAAATGATTGTCCCTAATGTGGGACTGAACATTAACACAACGGTTCAGTACAATAAAAAGCCGGGCAAAAGTACGACTGTGAAATTTCAAAAAGATCCCAGTGTTCCTCGCTTTGATATATACAAAAGTTCCACAGTACGTGTTCCTCCTGGTGAGCCAGCAAGCAGTCGGTCACGTCCTAATCCTCCGCGTAAAAGTCTTCGTCCAGCTAGACCCGTCGAGCAAGGAAAACTCCTTCGTCGTGGAGGCGGTAACGCACCTCCTGGTTATGAGCTCTCTGGCAAGAGTCAAGCACAATCGAGACCTGCTGCGACAGTCCCTGCTGCTCAGGTAAATCGTGCCGCGAAACCAGCACCTCCTCCAGCGCCAGTGCAAAGTAGCAATGCGAATGGGCTCAGTGCAGCTCAACGCCAACCTCAAACGCAATACCAGCCAGCACAGAATCAACCATCTGCCGCCGCTGTTCAAGCTGCAGTGGCTGCAACTTCTGCTGCTGCTCGTCAGCCTGTCGCTACTCCTCAGACGACTCATGCGCGAACTAATTCGGCTGCGACAAGACCACAGCCAGTACGCCCACAAAAAGCGCAGCAAGCTAGAGTACCACAAGCTCAAGCTCAAGCTCAGCCTGTTGCTGCCACTCCGGCGGCCGGAAGACCGGTTCCGCCACCACCCCCTCCAGCAGCACAGCCTGTGAAACCTGCTGAGCCGACGTTTAAGGCTTTGTTTGATTTCCAAGCGCAGGGAGCTAATCAACTTTCCATTAAAAAGGATGAGATTGTTATTGTCGTTAACAAGGAAGGTAACGGATGGTATTTGGCCAAAAAGCCTGGCTCTTCAGTGGAAGGATGGACACCTGCATCATATTTGGAAGAAGTTCTCACAACGCCTGCTGCTAATGTTCCACCACCTCCTCCGCCACCTCCTGCTGCTGCTACTACAAACGGTTATGCCGCTCAACAGCAGTACGCCGCTCAACAGCAACAACAGCAGCAGCAACAGCAGCAACAACCAGTGCAGCAGCAGCAGCTCTCGGTTGGTGCGGGTTTAGCAGAAGCATTAAAGGCAAGACATAGTCGGATGAGATCACGCGATGACAGCGATGACGATGATGACGATTGGTAGAGAGATTTGTCGTTAGCTCGCCGGAATTAAACTGTGTATTCCGACTGACACGATTGCGAGAAACATAGTGTGTTTGTTGTTTATTGTTTATTTATTTAACTCTGTTTACTGGTTGGTTTATCTGTGAATATGCATGCAATTTCTGATTGAGTCAACAAGACCGCGTAGATCCCTACATCAAATTACTGTTAACAAAGAATCAGAAGTAAACCCCCAGGCTCTGTAGCAGCCTCAGAATCTTAAGCAATTTTTCTGTGTGTTTGTATTCAACCTTTCTAAGCTACATCAATCACGCCAAATAGGTTCCCTTTTTCTAATCTCCTTTCGCCACTAATAGCTACGCTGTAATACTGACGTCTACTCTACCATTTACTAAATGATAATAAAAAGACAAACAAGACCCAAGTGCCTCTTTTGCAAATTTAGCAGCAAAATGTAAGAGCTCTCTCTATACAATAATACACAAGTCAGGAAATCGTTAAATGAAAAGCGGTTTCAGATAGTTTAGGTGATAAGTCAGATAATAATCGACGCAGATGCGTAATGTGCTGTCCTTTTTCGAGACCGGGGCAAAGTAAGGTGAAAACAATGGAGTAATAAAGTTGGCTTTCATTAGTGCACAAATTTTGCCGTTTGTTGCACTTGACCAAAATAATACACAGGCACCGAGTCTGGCTCTGGTTCGAGCTGAATTTTTTGTGAGCCACTATCTGGAGATCTGACAATACACGAATATTAGAATCAGGAAGAGGCATTTTAGAAGGGTCTGGCGAGATATTAAAACTGTTAATTGTGCACAAATATACCCGCACTGTAGCGTTTTTCTCTTACTTTAAAGGCCAATTACCAGACAACTACAAACACTGGCAGGATAGCAAAGAATCCATAAGAGTTTTCCATTCTACTAAATTCATCCCCAAGAAAATCAAAGTAGTAACAATCAAGAAAAATTAAATCCTGACAAAGAAAATAACATAAAAATAATAAAAATTCAATTAATAAATGAAGACCATAAAACACCATTTTCAACTTATTATTCACTTCAAATAACTGCCCATAATTGCTAGTACCAGTATCTTTCTGTATTTGCTGCAACTTTTTCTTAATGTATTTAAGGGCCACTTATTAAACAATTGCAAACCTAATGCTGGTATGGCAACAAAAATACTACTAGAAATGAATGCTCTTCTAAATCATACTTATAAAAATTAGAATAATGGAAAACAGAATTTGAAAATCAAGACAGAATTATCAAACATTAAAAACATTTTCTTAAAAAATATAGTTAGCATTTTTACTGAAGTGTAATGCCCCATTTTTAATTTCTCTATGAGGAATCTGGCAATTAATAAAAGTTATTATAACAATCAGAAGAAAAGACAGATAACGGTGCGACAACGAAAAGAATAAAGCTGGGAACGGGAAAGAGGAGAAAGAGGAGAAAAGAGGAGAAAGAAGAGAAATATTGAATTTGCTATAAACCCTTACATGGTACAGTAGTACCTGTCTAAAAGCAAGCATTAGAGACACCATTTTACCATGCTTGCAGAGAGTTATTGCACCAACTTGCTTGATGACAATCTTACTACTTTTATGAAGAAATACCGGTTAGAATTGTTTCAATTTCATTGTAAAATGTATTAGAGAGCTTGAATTAAGAGCCTTACGTCTTTTGAACTCATAAAGGTACTATATCTGAGTCTTTTGTCATAATATCAGTGATGGAACAGCCTGAGCCAATCAGCGAAGAGGCTTTTCAAGGCTACAGTCATGGCTTGTTTTTATTCAATAATTTATTCTCAAAAAATAAAAAAATAGTATTTGTACATGTTAATTACAATTTGCAACAATGCAAGGATGCTATACCGATTTTTTTTTTAGAATAAAAAACAGTTTTATTCTGCGCAAAATATCCCAACTCTGTTCCGCTAAATATCCATCTCGGAACACATTATACTCTTCATAAATAAACCCATAAAGATAACTAAAATTATCAGAATAATATCAGATAAATCACAAACACTTAATCGAAGATTGGATAATTTTTGGATTCTGTCAATTGATCGGAAAATGCGGACAGTTTTACAAGCTTTTCTTTAAACTACAGGAATCAAATGATTTTCTTATATTTATTCTCTAACTTTTCCATATGCTTAACAACTACAATTAATAATTACACAGGAACCAAAATTTGACAAGTCAAGAAAAAAAACTGCGAATATCTTTTTGTCTCTGACTTTCAATCTTCTTCTTTAAAAGTCGAGGCTCATACCAAGTGAGAAGCTCAACGACGGTAGATTCTGGAATATTTTGCTGCTCCTCAAAAAGTCGAAGGTCCTGGAGATGTTGCAAAGCCATTTGGAAAGATATCAATGGTGCAGGTTCAACTAC